>PVJD01007439.1:0-84535 GCA_004026545.1 Mormoops blainvillei
TGTGTCTTAATCATAGAGGCCTCCTCACTATTTCTCAAACATGCTGAATATATTCTTATCTTGGGACCTTTACACTTGCTTTTTTAAACTCTATGTCTGCTTTCTTTGAATTCTTTCAGTTTAACCTCCAGTGTTACCCCCTCAAGGAGTCCTTCTCTAACCCTCTGAGCTAACAGAGGTCTGTCACCCTCTAGCTTATCATTCCTATTTTATCTTGTTAATATGATCTTTTTCCTTATGTAAGGGTTTATTTTCTATATCTCTCCACTAAAGGACAGGGAGTTCATCTATGTTGTGTACACCAGACTAGATTAATGTTTGCTATGTATATCAGTAAGCAACTATACTGTAATTGCTCATTAAATGTTTGCAGACCAGCTCTTTCAGATCTATGATTCTGTGAGTCTGAGTGAGATACTCTCACCAGCTTATCCCTCAACAACCTGGATAAGCTTCTTAAGGGAGCTGTTGCTTCATACCTGTTGAGTTTATTTCCTGAACTCCCATGCACTCCCCACCTGGCAACGGTTTGACTTTGGCTGCTATTCCTTTTCTCTGGTAAACACAACCTATATTCTCCTTGAGACAAGTCCAGCTTTAGTCCTTACATGACTGGAGAGAGAGCAGTTTCCTTTACTGCAATTGATTATTCCTTCTCTCATGAACTCTTTCCTCTTGGCTTTTGAGACATGGCATATGACTGGCTCTCCTCTGTCTAACTATCCCTTTTTCCCGTTAGTGGTAGGCTATTGTTACTTTCTTCTTATCTTTAAATATTAGTGCTCTCCACAGTCATAGCAGGAACATACTGCCTGCTCATCAAACCTTTAGTTTTAACTAGTTCATTAAAAGTCATGTGATTCTACAACTAATGACGGGGCCCCCAGTAGGTACCGGACACTTGAAAAACACATGAGAAAGGTAACCGTGGTCCTTTTCCTCTTGAAACGCATAGATTACAATGTAAGCCTCATGTTCATTGCTGCCTCTGCAACATCTAAAACGCTGCCAGACACTCAGCACAAATCTGGTAAATGAGTGCATAAACGGGGTAAAAAGATAAGCAGCAAGAACTACACAAACCTTTATATAATATGTAATGATAATAAGTGCTATAACAAGGAAATACAGGATGCTATGGGTATGTGAATCCAGGAGATCTAATCTAGTTGAGATTGGAACTCCTGGGGAACCTTCAGGAAAAACACATATAGACTTAGCCATAAAGAATGAGCAGGACTTGGTAAGTCAAGTGCTGATACGGGCAAATTAAAAGATCTGATGGTGGGAAGTTGAGGAAATTTCCAATCTGTTGGCTTCTGTCTCCCTGTGAACTGTAAGAAGAATTTGTCTGCTAAGAATGAAGGGGATGGAGGGGAGGTTGGAGGTTTGCGGACAGAGGTGAAGATGCAGAGTGCTGGGATGTAGAATTGCACTGAAGTGGAGTCAGACTTCCAAGCATTGCCTTTTGAAGTTGGGGATCATTGTCTCTTGGTGACTCTAGGCTATTCAGTTGTGTGATTTCTTCAGCACATTTAGCTTCCTGGGTCAAGCTGTAAAGAAGGGAAAAGTTGGGCCCATTCAAGTTTGGGCTGTTGTCATGTGAGTGTAACAATTGAAAGGATGAGCAAGGGAGTTGAGGACATTTGAAAAGAACTATAATGACAAACTATGGAATCTAAGCTAGATGAACAGGAAAGTAAATCAGGTACCAAAAGGACCTTGAATCATCTTGGGGCAGCAATGTGCTGAGTTTAAAATACCCCCCTCTCTACATAGCCTTTCTCATTTAGAGTGGCTTGTGAAACAGTTCTGGCCAGTGAGATACAGGACAAAGTTCCTGGGTGTGGCTTCTATGTGGGGTTTTAAAGAGGGAAAATCTCATTTGGGATGCACCTTTTGCTCTTTGACCTTCTTCATTCCTTGGATGAGATGGAGAGGCTGGAGGTCAAAGTACTATCTTGAGATCATGAGCGTATCTGTTAAGCATTGCCACAATAATGCTGCAAAATGAGCCTAGTGTCTCAGGAAGCTCCTGGTGTTCTCCAGTTCAGCTGATCTAGGGAAGACTGAGTTGGCCAGTTCTGCTTCAGGCTGCAACAGCCCGGGTGGTGCAGCCCCAAGTGTCTCATATCCTCCTTATGGGGCATGCTCTTATGGGAAATGGAAGAAGCCCAAGAGAGCAAGCGGAAATACACAAAGTCTCTATTAACTGTCACATGGTCATTTTCTGCCTCATCTTATTGGCCGAAGCATGGCTAAACCCACAGCCACAGGGCGGTGACATATTTTTCTTCTTTAGTAGAAAGAAATGTAAAAGCACACTATAAAAGGCATGGCTACAAGGAGGAGCAAAGCATTAGGGTCAGTAATGCTATTTACTACAATGGAGATGAAAGTGATCCTCAAAACATAAGGAGTTTGATGACTTCCTCAAATCTATATCTTGTTAGAGAAGGGAAAAGTAGATTCCTATTTGGTTAAGCCATGTTGGTCGATTTCCATTACATGCAGCTAAAGACAATTTGTAAGTTATATTAAGAAAGGAAGAAAGTGGAGGGACCAATGGCTTAGAGCCTCAATTAGATCAAAGAAGGGCACTCATAAAAACTAGAATGGTAATACATTTCAATTGGAGAGTGGGTATTTTTAATAAGTGGTTTCAGAGGTGGTGTAGTTCCTGGTGGTGACAGCCCTCAAGTGTGACAAGTATGGCAGAGAGGAAACTAGGGGTGATGAGGTCAAGAACTGACAAGACAGCATGGTATGGGAAGGATTAGCCACCTGGACACTGAAGACATCAAGAATGGGATGGGCAGAAAAAAGGCTAGGATCCAGGGTCTGAAGCCTTCCCTGAAAGAGGAAGGGTGGTCAGTGGAGAACTGAAACAAGAAGGGCCGTTAGCCAGGTGGCAAGGATCTTGGAGACGATCAGGGAAATATGAAGATGCCCATTTTGTGTTTACAGTGCAGGCTACCCCTTGAGATTTAGACTCATACAACAACCCTCTAGAGATCTTTTCATTTTATGATACCTAGGCAGTTTCAACGCAGTGTGTCTGCGGCCAGGCTCACCACGTTTCTCTGCAAACCCACCTCTCCTCCCGCTGTCTCTCTCCGTGAATGACCTGCCACCCAGACCAAAAACCTGGGGATCATTCTAGAGTCCTCCCTCTCCCTCATGAAATCATTATATCACAAATATATTTCAATCCATCTCCCCTTCTCCTTTGTACCCTGTTTCAGGCCTCCATCATGTCCCATCCGTTCCTCTGCCTCGTTCCTCTAACCATGCTCCCTGCCTCCAGTTTCTCCCCGTGAAATCCATTATCCAACACCTCAGGGAACCACTCCAGTGCTGGCTGAATCTGAAATCACTCTCTGCACAAGAAACCGATCATGAAATACCTGCTTTGTCTCTCTGGTTCATGAATATGAAAATGGATTCCTAAAGCTAGCAGGATGGGAGATGAGCTACAGGGGAGAAGAGATGGGCTGCTCTGGGAGGCAGGGGTTCACCCAGAAAAGCCAAGGCTTGTCCAGTCTTGGGGTGAGTTGAGAGGTCGAGTCCTCTTGTGTATACCAACTGGATGGGCTCTGTTGTCGTAGGGACAAAAATATCCTCATATGCTGGCTGCCTCGGAGGTCCCTCGGATGTCTGCATGTGGGACAGTGAGCTGATGTCCAGTGGAGAGGCCTGGGGGAGGGGAGGCCAGATGGCAAGATTGGGGCGGGGGGGCGGTGAGAACAGTGGGGGGGGTGGTGGCAGCAGCTGGGAAGGATCAATGTCTTTTCCCTTCCCGTGTTTGCCTGTGTTGCTATCCCTGCGCAGATGAAAGAAATTCAAATAGTTATTGATTCTCGCTGAGGGGAGTGCGGGGATCTGGTCTGGCTCCATTACAGCTGCACCCAGCCCTCGCCCGGCACTGCTTGCAGCCCAGCTCCTGGCTCCGCCCCGGCTCCCGCCTCCAGCCTCCTCAGCCCTGCGCTGGCCCCTACCCTAGCACCTACCCTAGTCTTTGGCTCAGGGTAGCCAGGTGCTCAGTTAAAAATGCTTCCCTATGCACCCGTTCATTTATAGCAGCTGGTGTGAAGCAATTCTGGCCAAGGGGGTAAATGCAGAAGTTCCTGGGACATAAGCCCAGACCCTGGCCTCAGCCCCAGGTGGGGACCGGTTATACCAGGGGTGGAAAACTCTGGGGCCTGAGGGCCATTCCCAGCTTTCCCTTGGCCCATGAGCTAAGTATGCCTTTTACCCTTTTAAAGAGTCGTAAGGAAAAACAAAGAGCATGTGATAGAGCCTCTATGTGGCCTGCAAAACCTAAAGTACTTACTATCTGGCCAAAGTGTGACTTTCTAGCACAGTTTTGCTGACTCCTGGTTTACCTTCTTCTCCTGCTTGTGATTTCGCAGGTGATTTCCCCCAAGTCTCAGCGTTACAAACTAAAGGTCTGTGCTGCCCTCCCACAGGCCTCAGCAGGGCCTGTGAGCCCAACCTCCTGAGGGGCAGGGACGGGGGCAATCCCCTTGGTGAGAGCCCAGGGCTACTTTGCAAGAGCTATTGTGCCCCTCCCCACCCCACCCCCGTTATCCGCGGCAGGGACACCCAAGGTTGCAGCGAGCTCACACGCACAGCTTCCCTCCTGGGGCTTGTCCTGACTTCTCGGCAGGCTTCAGCTTTGTTGGTTGGGCTGCAGGACTTGCCTGGGCCCAGGGAAGCTGGGGGCAGTCCAAGAGCTACAGTCCTGATGCTGTCATTGTGCTGAGCGACCTTGGGTAAGCTACCAAACTCCTGTGAACCTTGGCTTCCTCAGCTTTAAAATGGGGATAACTGTTAACTGTGTGCAAGGGACATTTTAAGTATTTAATATGAAAAGTTTCTGGTTCTGTATCAGCAGTTAGCAGAGATAAGTGCCTAAAAGAAAAAAAAAAGGAAAAAAAGAAAAGAAAAAAACAAAACCTCCAAATCTGCATGATATTTGAATTTCTGGCCTGTTTTCCATTGGCTGCAAAATGCAAACATCCCAGTGTGCAGAACCAAGGCCTGGACTGGGCTGGCATTCTAACTCCTGCTCTTGGAGCTGAGTCACTGTGGGCAGAGACCACCTGAGAGTTTGCAGAGCGGACTGGAAGCCGCTGCAACAGGGCAATACATGGAACAGTTTCTTGGGGACTGCTACCCTGAGGCTATGTGTCTGGAATAGCCCCCTTCTCCCAGCCAGGTGCTGCGAGGGAAAAAGCCAGAGCTTGTGTGAGGTGCTGAGCTCGCTGTGCACCCCGCCCCCAAGGGATGTGCAGGAATCAGCAGGAAGGTGCATCGATTGCCCTCTGCTGCGGGGCCACGTGGGCTGCCTATTGATCAGGGGCCTGCCTCTCCCTACCCCTTCCTCATCCCTCCGTCCCTCCCCAGCGGGCAGCGTGGGTTTCCTCTAGCCTTCTGCCTCCGCTGGCGCTGGGGAGGGAGGAGCTGGGGGAAACCAAGAAATCTTCCTGATCCCTCCGGACAAAGAGATCTGGCAGCTGCTTGTAATTCGGTATTTGATAATCCCTAATCCCTAATCCAGCGCCATTTGCACATAAATGCAGCGCCTGGCTTCTGACCCCAGGGGTCCTGGGAGCCGTTTGGGGGGTTTGCCCCACTTTATTTACTCTGTGAGCTTTCATTGGCCAAAAGCCCCTCTGGCCTCCCGGCCACTGAAGGAAAGAATTTCCCAAAGAAGTCCCTTTCTCAGGAGGGAAGAGAATTTCTGCAAATGGGACTCCTCCCGATCCAAGGCTCTGACAGGACCCTGGGAAGGGCTGGGGAGGTGCCCTTGGGCCTGCTGTGCCTGGCTGTGCTGTGGCCGTGGGACCTCAGCTTGCTGGATGCTTGGGGCTGATGGGGACAGGGAGAAGGGACTGGGGGAGGTCTAACTGGGACATAAAGACAGCGTGTCCCAGAATTCGGATCTGGAGAACTTGCAGCTACGGAAAGACAGGCCCTCGATGGTCTTACTTAGGACAGACTTAGACAAGACCCACAGAAGTCTCTCTCTCTCTCTCTCTCTGGTATTTATTGAGAATTCACTATGCACCTGGTACTGTATTCAGTGTTTACGAATGTTGTCATTTTATGCAACAACGATTCTTCAAAATAAACTAAGTTATCTCATTTTACAAATAAGGAAGCCAAAGCCCTGGTAACTGGAGTTGCTCGATATCTCAGCGTTCGTAAGGGTTAACGCTCCTGGTCTGACTGCAAAGGCAGGGCCCCCTGCGCTGCTGCCACAGCCTTGATTTCAGGCTTGTTGCTCAGACAGGGCAAACTTCCAGGACCTTCGAAGATGGCTAAGCGCTTAGGCTCTGGAGTCCGACTGCCTGGGTTCAAACCCAGCTCCACCACTTCCCATGGTCTCACGGGAGCTGCCCTGGCTGTCCTCTGGAGTGAGGGATCCACGGCGAAGGGCCTGCCTGCAACCCTACTCTTCCTCCAGATGAAGATCACGTTCCAGGTACCCGGGACACCAGCGTTGCTTGCCCACAGGGCCCCACCCCCACGTCCAGGGCCTGCGTGGGCCTCTCTCCTGGGTCCAGGCTCCCAGGGCCAGGCACGCTGTGAGGTGCGGTCCAAAGGCAGCTGCTTGCCGACGGCTGGGCGTTGTGCGTGCACAGGAAGGCCGCTAGCTGACAGAGGCATGCCTGGGACTCTGCTGAGACCAGGAATCTAAATGCAAATCTGGCCTTCCAGGTCCTTGTGAATATTTATTTGTTAAGGTATTTTATTCCACATATTTATCATTTTAAATGTTCAGGCTTATGGTGCGTGGTCTTCCATTTGCGCTCCTACTCGGTGCCCGCCCTGCGAATGTTATGGCCGGACTGGCCTGGTCCTGGCTCAGAGTCTAGAGCCCGACTGCCTGCCTCGGGTTCCAAACCTGTGTTCGGCTTTTAACTAGCTACGTGACCTCGAGTGAGTTACTAAGTCCCTTCGAGCCTCCTGTTTTGTATCTGTAAAGCAACAGCACCTACCTCATAGGGTTCTTGCAAGAATTTGAGAAGCTTCTACGTGGGAAGTGCTTGGAAATGCTGCCTGAAGCATAGTAAATGCCAGCTTTGACTTAGCTTCTCTTCTTTATCCATTGTGGGGGGGGGCAGTGTTTAGTAGGATAAGATTTCATTTCCTGTGACCTTAGGTGGCAGGGCAAGGGTGTGTGTGTGGGGGAAGAGGGCGAGGAAGGGCCATTGCAGCTGAGCTTCAGGGCTCTGCGACTCTCTCGCTGTGTAAACTTTTATAAATTCTGTAGCCTCTCTGTGTCTGGTTCCTCATCCCTAAAATGGCGATGAGAGGAACTGCCTGAAGCTGGAGGGTGGATAAGGATCAAATGAGAAATGCAGCGCCTGACGGCGTACCCAGCATGTGGTAGACAGTTGACAATTTTCCAATTTTTTAGAAACATCCTCATGTTTCTTCTTTCCGTTGTCCTTCCTTCCCTCTCGTTCTACTCCCTGCGTGAATTTATAGGCACTTCGCCTCATTTTGACTGTGCAACCCTGTGAGGTGGGATTTCCAGGCTGGGAAATTGAGGCTTGGGAAGGAAAGTGGTTTTCCCAAAGTCACATGGTGATCAGTGGAAGAGCCAGGGTTGAGGTCACCAGTCGTGGAGAGGACAGAGGGGGATGCTCCCATCCACTGCGTACATGCTCAGTGCTCGCTCGTGCATTGGTCAGCAGTGCTCACAGACATGCCAGGGCGGGGGGCAGGGAGCCTTACAGACCCCCATTTTACAACTGACCCTAAGGACCTGAGGGGGTCTTTCTATAGTAAACCCTTCTCTACTACCAGTTTTGTGCTTCTGAAAAGTGCGGTAAGTTGGTATTCCTCAAACTGGCTCAAGCTTCATCGTTGCAACCGGATTTCTCATCGTCTCCGAAAGGATGGGGCATAATGACTCAGAAGCTTGGTACTGTCCCTCCCCAGATTGGACACCGGTGTCAAGAATTCCCGGAGGGGCTAATCTCTGATTTCAATATGTTAATGTGTGGAATTTAATGGCATATTTATTGCTTATGTAGATGTTAGTTATTTACATGGGAAACTGATTTATTTATCTATTAGATAATTAGTAAAATTCAATAATTGCAAAAACCTTTTAGCAATCAGTTGACATTTAATTAACATACAATAACTGTCTTATTAAATCTACATTAAATGCCTATTGGAGTTAATTAAAACTCATACCTATGACTCCACATTCTTTGGGAATCCTCATTAAAACCCACCAGTAAGAACACAGATGGGAAAATTCCCCAGAAAGCAATTTGTAATGGAGTTGCTTGAACCAGACTCAAACATTTACTCAGGGCCTACTAAGTACTTAAAACAATGGCAAACAAGACAGAAACAGGCCTTGCCTTCAAGGAACATACAGTCTGGTGGGGGACGTGGAGATTAATCAAACAGAAGACAAACGAACTCCGTAGCTCTAACAGGTACAATGAAGGGCAGGTAGGCACTAAGAAGAGCCTGCAGGAAGAGGATTTGAGCTGGTTGTGGGGGTATAGGTGGCTGCTTGAGCTGATTTCTGAAGGTTAGGCAGGAGCTATCCACGGAAAGAGGGAGGAGCTTCAAGCAGAGAGAACAGCATCTGCAAAGGCTCTCGGGAGGGAGGGAGCATGGCCTGTACGTGGGAGCAAAGAGGGGCATGGGGACAAGGAGTCTGGTCTTTTTCCTACAAGCCATAGTGTGGAATTAGTGTGTACGTGTACGTGTACAGCATGGCTGTATTTGTGGTTAGAGGTCATTTTGCCTGAGGCTAGGAGACTGCGTTGAAGGGGACTCGAATGGATATGTGTACATTGGTCAGGAGGCCATTGCAGTGCTCCAACTGAGTCTCTTGCTGAGGGCAGAAAGGTGTTGAACTATTCATCTTCAACAGGAGCTGGCGCTGGAAGAAAGGGTCAAGGAGGACTTCTACGGCTCTGGCTTTGGGAACTGGCTGGCTGGCTGGCGCCATTCATTTACTGGGAGCAGGGCCAGTGGAAGAGGTCCAGGTGTGGAGTGAGGACCAGGCAGTCTTGAAAACGTCAAAGATGAGTTGTGCAAGAAGAGATGTGAAAAAGAGAGATGCCTAGGCCTGGAACTCAGAAGAAAAGTTAGGGATGAAGATTTAACCAATCCTCATGCTTGGGGTCCACTCCAGAGATCCTGATTTTATGGGTCTGAGCTGCGGGTGATTCTAATGTGCCGCCAAGTTTGAGAAGGACCAGCCTAAGCAGGAAGAACAAACATATAATCTGATCTCATTATCCATTGATCTGGGCGACCCCGGCCAGTTCGGTTCACCTCCACCAGAGCCCGTTGTCATGTGCCCGTGTCTATGTGTTCATATTGTTGATGCTGTAAGTAATAATCATATCACCCATGTTGCCGGCTACTTGCTGTGTTCCCAGCACTGTGCTGAATGCTTTGCTTTCATTCTCTCATTGGATCTTCACAACAAAACTATGAGCTGGGTATTATCTCTATTTTACAGACAAGGAGATGAAAGCTCTGAGGGGGGTAGAGTCTTGCCCACTGTCACACGGGTGGTATTAAGTGCACTTGAACCCAAATCCATTAGACTCCAAAATCTTCATGCTCCATCGCTGTGACATACTGCCGATCTCCGTAAAACCAGAAAAAGGTTTTTTAATGTGCCTGTCTCACAGTGTATAATTCGGACGAAGGATAAGGAAGGATCTGTGAATACCATGGATGTCTGGGGGGCTGGGGGAGACCTGGTCTTCAGCGAGAAGCTCTTGCTCTTCGCCGGAGAAAGGAAAGAAGCACGTTTGTCAGTGCCCTGTCCCTTCACCATGCGCTGTCCTGGGTTGGAGCCATGAAAAGCTAACAGGGAAGAGGGAGAGAATTGACATGTACCCAATAGGTCAAGATATTATTGCAATGGACCCCAAACTGACACGTATATCATCAAACCTTGTTGATAAGCTCACACTTATTCCAAATATATTCCAAAATTAAGTGGTGTTACTTAGGGGAAAAAGGGATTCCGCAGCCAAATACATTTAGAAGCTGCAGGACTCCTCAGATCCTTTACGATGCTACTATGCCGCTCCAGGGGTGGGGGCAGGGAGGTGGAGAGGATGCAGTTTCCTAATCTGATTTAACCAAGAAATGCTTCTTCCCTTCTTTTTTCCCTTCCCTTCCTTTTCCTTCCCTTCCCTTCCCCTCCCCTCCCCTCCCCTCCCTTCCCCTCCCTTCCCTTCCCTTCCCTTCCTCTTTCTTCCTTCCTTCCTTCCTTCCTTCCTTCCTTCCTTCCTTCCTTCCTTCCTTCCTTCCTTTCTTTTTCTTTCCTTCTTTCAATAAAACATCTAGCTTGGAGTATCTCAAAGTCTGTGTCCTAAAACCACCTGCATCTCAGAAACCGCTTGAGGGATTTTTTAAAATGCAGACTTTGGTCCCCCCACCCCCAGACCCTGCAGCAGAAGCTCCTGAGACGGGTCCCAAGAGACCCACCATTTGATCGAGCGTGTCAGGGGACTCTGGGCCCGCTAAGCCTTTAGAACCACTCTCCTAGAAGGACTAAGGTTCTGAGAAACACACTTTGGAAACTCTGCTGTGGACAGAATATATCTTAAATTTCCATGAATTGCTATTTTAATATTGATTATAGACATTATAATCAACAAAATACAAACTTCCTTGAATTGCTATAAAAAAACCCAGAGTTTAAAAAATTTTTTATTTTATGAAACATTGATCAGCGGGGCTAAAAGTACAACTGCCAATTTGTGTGCGGTCAGTGGGATGTTCTGAGATTAAAGAGCGGTTCTCACATCCCAAGATGCTGGCCTCGAGTGAGAAGAAAGCGCCTGATGTGGGATTCTCCATCTGCGCTCTGTACGTAGGGGCCTCAGAAACCGAGGAGAAGGGCTGGGGGAGGTAACCCTTCCCATCCTCAATCAGAGCAGTTTTACTGTGATCTGTTTACATTTTGTCTGAAATCAGGGTTGAATTGCTAAAAAGCCAGAAACAGACGACAACAACAAACAAACAAAAACATTTGCTGACCACTGCTGCAGTTCCTTCACTTGTCAGAGGAGGGACCTGCGACCCAGAGAGGAAAAGAGACTTCGCTACAGTCCCAGCGGGCCAGGGGCCAGCACTGGGCCCCATCGCTGTGCTCTCTGGCAGGGCTGTTAAAATGCAGCCCACGGCCAGTGTGGCCAAAGTCAGCTGTAAGTCAGAGCCAGACGCAGCCCGAGGAGAGCCCGCGTCGTCCTCCTTGGGGCTGACCTCCCTCCCTGGCCTCTCTGCTCCTCTCCTGGCTGCCTTTTCCGAGCACCTAAGCATATGTATGAAGTGGAAATCAAACGCCTGCCTCGGACTTGACAGAACTGCTGAACTAAGAGCCATATAATGTCCTCTACTGAAGGACATCACCTTGTCAAGATAAAGCTTGGTAAACGCTGCTCCGCAGGAAGCCGGGCTTCCAGGGCTGGATCATGTATATTCATGTAGGTTCTGAGCCTGCCCACTGCCCCACCCCCACTCCCCGCCAGCCACTGACCAGCCCGGGCAGCCCTGGAGGCAGCTTGGAGTCCTGGGGACATGGTTCTGACACTCCCTACCTCTTAACGTGAATAGGTGATCACCCACCTTCGCAGATTTCAAACCCAAGAGTCCTTCACAACCCTCCTGTTAGCTTTCCCCACACTCTCCGGCTCTGGGGACCCAGTAAACATACCCAGAAAACTCCTAAGCACAGTGTTCAAGGCCCCTTGTGGATGACCCAGGCCTCCTTCCATAGCACCTTCGTGGGCTTTGCCCAGGAACCACACAGAGCTTCCTTCTTCCCTTGGCCCTCAACTCCGTACCCACTCTCACGACTGCTTTTGCTCAGCCTAGCCCCTGCCTGGGACTCCCTTTCCCCTTCTCTGCTTGGTGAATTCCCATTGTCCCTTTAATGTCCAGCTCAAACGTCAGCCCGTCCTGCAGCATTCCCAGACCCCTCCAGACTGGGTAGTCGCTCCCTCCTCCTGGTAACCAGACAACATCCTGGCTTTCTGACATGCCTCTGATCTTTTGCTCTTTAATTACTTGTATGTATCTCTTTGCCCCTTTCCACTGAGAACTCCTGGAGGTCCGGGCAGCACCCGCAGAACCCAGTCTAAGGCCTGGCCGGCAGTAGGGACCAGTAAGTGTGAACTGGTGTCCTGGTTACTATCTCTGAGTATATTCCTTTGCTGGGGCTGCTGGGCTTCAACACAGAAATTTACTGCTCACAGTCCTGGAGGCTGCACGTCGGAGGAGAAGGCGTCGGTAGGGTTAATTCCTTCCGAGGCCTCTCTCCTTTGCATGTAGGTGGCCGTCTTCTCCCTGTGTCCTCACATGATCTTCCCTCTGTTCATATCTGTGTCCTAATCTCTTCTTATAAGGACACCAGTCATATTGGATTAGGGCCCACCCATAATACCTCATTTTATCTTAATCACCTGTTTGAAGATCCAATCTTCATACAACCACATTCCGAGGTACTGGCGATTAGGACTTCAACACATGACTTTTGGGTGGCATCCTTTAGCCTATAACACTGTGTAACTAAATTACCCAACCTAGCAGCTTAGGACAACAGAAGCTTTTTTTATGCTCATGGATCCTGTGGGTCAGAAATTTGCACAGGAAAGTGCGGGGATGGCTTGTTTCTCTCCATGACATCTGGGACCTCAGCAAGGACAACGCAAAGGCTGGGCGCCAGAACCCTCTGAAAGCTCATTTGCTCACAGTTCTAGCACGTGGGAAAGACTAGGATTGGCACTGGAATGCCTACATGTGCCTTTTCCAGGTGGCTTGGCTCCCTCCCAGCATGGCGGCCTCCGGGCAGTTGGGCTTCTTACTTGGTGACTCAGGGCTCCGAGAGCAAATGTTCTAGTGAGAAAGGTGGAGCCTCATCACCTTCTAGGGCCCAGCTTGGGCGTCGGACAGCCTTACTTCCCTTGTGCTCTGTGGCTTGAAGCAGTCACAAGCCCACCTAGATTCAAGGGGTGGCGGATGGGTCTACACCCACCTTTTGATGGGGCAGTGATAAGGCCATGCTGGAGAAGAGCATGTGAAAGGTGGAATATTGTTGTGGCCATCTTTTTGGAAGGTGCAATCTAAATAGAATTCAAAGGGACACCATGCAGTCATCCTCATGGGACAGGCTAAGGTCGGTTGCAGCCATGGGATACAGCGCTGGTTCCCTTGTCTTCCTTGGACTATTAATTTGCATCTAGACATATTTTGAGCTTCCGTATCTTTAATCTTCATGTTTATCCATTATAATGACCACATCCACCACCCGCTGGCTATGTGGTTTTGAAAGGCAATGAACTACTCCTCGTGGAGTACCTGACAGAGGGCCTGCGGCATGGTAAATACCTATGGTTTTTCAGTTCTCTGTGGGTTGAGCATTGAGAATCACGTATTTAATCAGCATGCATTTCTCCAGTGCCCTCAGGGGCCCCAATGCTATGTTTAGGAACTCATCTATCATTTGTACATAAACAGTATTTGTGGATTTTGTCACTCAACAAACATTGGCATTGTTCAGTCATTCAACAAACGCTCTTATAGCATCCAACCCAGGCAAAGAAGAGGCTCTTGGCAGAGGGGGCCGATCTCCAGCTAACGTTGCACTCCAGATGCATCAGGCAGAATTCTAATAGCATCTGTGTGTTTCATTTTGCCCATTATGACACCATTATATTTTAAAGCTTGTCTTTCTAACTCTCCTATTTTTCTTCTAGACTGCACTCCCGCTATATGGCTCCAGTTTCTCTAACCATTAGGAAGGTATTATAGTTACTGGAGATTCATCTATCATTTTATGAGCCTCTTTCAAGAGAGGAAATAACAGGTTGTTTCAAGTGGGAAACGATGGCTCCCAAAGCCCCATGGAACAGGCGTCCTGCTCCCAGGGGGTCAGCCAGGTGGCGTTTATCTTTGACACAATAAGCAAAAGATCAGAAATGATTACCACAAATGGCAGAGTAAACAGTCCATCTGCAACAAAGGGCACCTGCCCAAGTGCCGGAAATTGGACCCACACACAGCTGCCAGCTCCAGACTGTGGCCCTGACGGCTCCATCGGGCCTCTGAGGGCTGCAGTCGTGGCTGGGCGCAGGCTCACCCCACCCCTGCCCTAAGTGCCTTGACAAGGGGCACCCAAATCTCAATCCCCTCAGGGGCTCATGTCCCCGTAGGCTCAAGCCCAACTTCCTTCTCCTGGCTCCCAAGCCCTTCGTGATCTTGGAACTTGTCCATTTGATCCACTGCTTTATCCCCGTTGCCTAGCTCCATGTCTGGCACAGCCCAGGCATTTAGTAAATATTTTTTGGCAGAGGAAATGAGTAGTCTGGCCCCTGCCTACCACTGAAGCGTCATCGCTCGCTTCCCCCTCCCTGTAGTCTTCACTGGGTTTCTTTTAGTTCCTAGAGTACAGCATACTTTGTTTTTCCCCTCCTTTGTACATTCTGCTACCTCTGCTTGGAACACTCTCTTCCACCTCTCCGTGGTTAACTCCATACCCGCTATAGGTCTCAACTCAGAGGTCCCTACCTTTAGGGAGCTTCCCCTGAGCCCATAGGGATAAAAAACATTTCCCATCTTCAAAGAATGCCCGGGGCACACCCATCCAAATGGCACTTTCTCTAGCACATTCCTTTTCGTAACCTCTTGTCTAGGTTCCACACTAGGATGGAAGCTCTTGGAGGGCAGCCATGGTGTCTTGTTCACTGCCAACACCGAACACTCACTGCCCCCCCCCCCCTTCCGTAGTGCATAGCTCTTATAGGGTGGCAGCCGCTCAGGCAGAATCGGCTCTTCTCAACTTACCACCCATGTGACTACCTTTCACTGTGGAATATGAATGGAAGTGATATGAGTCCCTTCCGGATCAAAGCAGTTAAGTAGGGGGCACCCAATCCTTCACACCCTCTCTCTTTCCTCATCGCTCAACCAAATGCAAAGGACCTAGTGAGGGACTCTAAGGAGACAGTAGAGGGAAACACCTGAATTCCTGAGCTCCCCAGGATGACCAAAAGAAACATCAGCATCGGACTTGGCATGAGTGTAAAATGAACATATTGTTTTAAGCCGCCGGTGCTTTGGGGATGCTCATTACAGCAGCTAGTATTAGTTCACTAATCTACCGCTTTGCCCCCACAGCATTTGTTAAACATGGAGTTTCTTGGCCATACGGCCTCACACCATATCTGTGCAGCCACTCACACCCAGCACTTCCCAGGAATCTGCAGACTGGCTGTGGAGGGGAGTTTGGGAATCAGTTCATGTCATCATGAAAAGCATCAATTGGTTAGATTAAATGGACTAAGTCTTGTACCAATGGGCAACATCCAGATTCATGGACAGAAATGGTATCTTAATTAAAATGGACAAATAATGGCTTTGGCATAGCACATCAGATAGGGTAAGCATCACCATCTCCCTCAACCCTCGTCCCGTTAGGTCCTGTGGATTTTGCCTCTCCCTTTCCCACTGTCTCTCCTCCATCTCCACTGCCCAGCACTGGTTCAGTCCTTCTCATCTCTCAACAGAACCACCCAACAGCCTCTGGACTGGCCTCTCTGCAATGAGATTTGGGCCATGCTCGCTTTCACCTGCGTTCGTCACTCCCCGCACCACAGCCACGCTGTTCCTCTGAAACCTAGAACTGACCCCTTTGCCACCTGTTGCCCTCAAGGGAAGTCTGTACTCCTTACCTAACATTCAAGGCCCTTCAAGCTATAATTCCTGCTTCTCTTTTCCATCTTGTCTTTCATGAGTCCGCACAATTGTTCGGAGAATCTAAGCCCTTTCTCTCCCATTTGTACCCTGGGCTCTGTCAGGTTGCACTTGCGAAAAGCTGATCACAGCCTGTGGCGAACTGGTCACTCAGTGGTGGCAGGAGTGACAGGGGTGCAAAGATGTTTTAAAGAGACATATAAGAGGTATCTGTCACATGGCCCTTCTGCCAGTACCTGCTATTAGGGATTTGTGTACTTACTGTTTTCTTTGTCTAGTCTGGGGATTCTCTGAAGACAGGAAATGTATTTTATCCTCAAAACTCAGCCCGAGTCCTGAGACATAGGAGGGCTCAAATATATTGAGTGAATGAAAAGGTTCAAATGATTGTTTTTCTCTGCAGAGGAAAAATATATAACATACCCAGAGAAAATCCTCCTTCGACATGAATTAAAAAGAATGGGGAGTATGCTCTGTCCTCAGAAAGCCCTGAACAAAACAACAATGATAGCAGCTAATTTTATTTGGTGCCAACTACAGGCCAGGTGGTTTTAAGACTTCTGCAGATGAGCTTATTTAACCCTCACGACATCCCAATAAAGTTTTATCATTGTTATTCCCGTTTTACAGATGGGGAAACGGAGGCAGGGAGAGGTTAGCCAGCTTGATCAAGGTGCGGGATGACGGGCAGCAGAGCCGAGATTTAGGCCTGGGTGGGGCCTGACACCCGCGTCTGGGCGCACACCCACACGCCCTGGGGTAGGAAGTACCCAGGACGAGGTAGGGGCGCTGCCTAAGGCATCGGTGCCGCTCAGACCCCGGAAACTGGCAGGCGGCGGGAGATCTGTTAGAGTTTATTTTTGTTAAAGCTGCTGCAAAAAGTATGCAAAGATGTGTTATATGCTTATTAGCTCCTGTCTCTGCCCATAGGAAGGGGATAAAATGTGGGATTTTCATCCTCTAAGTATTTCTTCTCACTCTTTCTTTTCTTGCAAACCAATAAGAAAAAGAGCATACTGATTTGAATAATAGGCAAAGGATAGTCACAGAAGAAGAAATAAAAATAATCAATAAGGACATAAAAGAATTTTTTACTTATAGACAAAGAAGTTAAAACAATGATACGCACCCCTCCTCCCCAACAAAAGCGGGTATCTTCTTTTCTTTTCTTTTTTTTAATATTACCACTTAGTCTCCTTTCTTATTTTCTTCTTGTGTGACTGTAGCCTGGGTTGGCCAAGACCCCGGGGAACAGGTTCTGCCGTTCAGTGCCGGTGGCTTTCCAGGGGTAATTTGGCAATATGTATCAGAAGTTTTAAAAATTTGCACATGCTTTGATCCAGCAGTTCCTTCTGGAACAGATCCTAAAGAAACAGTTGAGGATGTACACAGAGATTTAATTATAAGCGTATTTACCAAAACATTGTTGATGGTAGTGAAAAAGTGAGAGAAACTTAGATGCCTGACAATCAGGCTGGTTCCCTACCCCAGTAGATTACTAAGCAGTCATTAAAAATGTTGTTGTATAAGAAATAATACTTAATAGCATGGAAAGATGTACATGATAAAATGTTAAGTGAGAAAAAGGAGGTTACAAAACAGATGAACTAGTGGAGGCTGCCCTATGTATATAAACAACTCAAACATGAGCGCTCTGAAGGACTCCAGTCAGCCAAGCCCCGTGTGAGCGGGGATAAAAGCGCATACTGTGGTACCAGATTGTCCGGATTCAAACCACGGCTCAGCTAAAAAGGATCTGCGTGAGCGCAGGTAAAGGCTTCAACCTCTCCGTGCCTTTGTTTCCTCATCTGTGACATGGGGACTCATCATAGCACCTCCCTAAATAAGTCAGCACGTGTAAAGTGCTTAGAAGTGTGCCTGGCATCTAGCAAGCAAGATGTGAGAGTTTGCTGGAGAGAAATGTTCCGTGCTGTATCAGAAATCCAAGAAAAGGCCTGTGGAGAGAGATGTTTATTCTCTTGCAGGAGGGGTATGGGGGAGGGGGGGCAGCCTTAAAGAGGCAGTGGCACTTGCTTGGGTTTTGAATGACTTGAAGGGCTTCCATTGATGGAGACGGGGCAGGTTGAAGGCTGTCTTCCCCCAACTAGGAGGCGTCCCCTGAAGGGAGGCTGGGGAGGTCCCCTGCATTGAGCCTCACTGGGTCCTGGGATGCACATGGCTTACCTACCACGGGGCGCTACTGTCTTGCATCGCTCCACCCTGCCACTCCGGCCAGGCCTCCTCTTTGTCTGTTCACTGAATTCCCAGTTTTGCTGAACGGAGTAGGCTTGCCAGGCAAGTTTGAAGACAGAAGATTAAGCTGTTTTGTTTTATTTTTAAATATGCACAGTTTTTAAAGAGGTGAATTTTATTAAATAACACAATTATGGTTTTACAAAAGGCTCTGCTGAGCCAAAGGTTTGGAAATGCATTTATCTTACGACATTCTCGGCTTTCAGAGCCTGGAGGGGCCATTGAAACCACGCAGTCGATAGGGAGGTGAGAGTAAGCCTCTGGAGGGCGCTGTCCGTGAGGTCCTGAGAGAACTAAGGCCAGGGTCCAAGGGTCTGGACCCCCGGCTGAATACCCGGGGGCAAAGTACAACCCTGGGCCTGGAATCATGGGCACTAATAGGAGGCAGTTTTGGCTCAGCACGGGGGTGGCTGTTTTAATAGGCAAACCTGGCCGGAACTAAAGTGTGCTGCTTTAAGATAGTGAGTTCCCCTTCACCAGAGGCTGTGAGCAGAGACTGGAGGACTCTTGGGAAATGGTGCAGCTAGATCAATTGATTTCTGAGTTTTCTTTCAATTCTGAGACGCCACTGTGTTAGGACCTTTCATTTTTTTTGCAAATGAAACTGTTATTATTTATTTTTTTAAGTTGAAGAAAGTTTTAATTACTTTTTAAATTCCAAATTCTTTTTCTTTTCTTTTTTTTGCATTGAGAATTGGTATTTCTTTTTCTACAATGTACCCAAGTGTTTATAGAATGGCAGTGGAACCAGGTATGTCTCTACTGGGGATGGAGGTTTTCAATTTTTCATTTTTACACTGACTGACAAAATACAGAACATGTGAAAATGGAAAGGAAATGTGAATTATTACAAGGTAAGGGTATCTTACTTTTCCTTTTTTTAATTTTTATTTAGTTCGAATTGAATTTATTGGGTTTATGTTGGTCAGTAAAATTATATCGGTTTCAATTCTCTAACGCATCATCTGCACATTGCATGGGTATGCTCGTTGTCCAAGGCCTAGTCCCCTTCTGTCACCATTTATCCCCCATTTGCTGTCTTCCACCTGCCCCTTCCCTCTGGCATTCACCATACTGTTGTCTGCCTTCGTGAGTTTTTTGTTCTTGTGGGTTTTTTTTTTTTTAGCTCACTCCCTTCGCTTATTTCCCTCAGCCCACCTCCCGCCCTCCTCCCCTTTGACAGCTGTCGGTCTGTTCTCTGTATCTGTGACAGTGTTTCTATTTTGTTTCTTTATGTTGTTCTTTAGATTCCACATAAGAGTGAAATCATATGCTGTTTGTTTTTCTCTGACTGGCTTATTTCACTTAACAGAAAACTCTCTAGGTCCATCCATGCTGTCACAAATGGTAAGGTTTCCTTCTTTTTTATAACTGAGTAGTATTCCATTATGTAAATGTAACACAGCTTCTTAAAATTTTCATCTCTTTAAAAACTAATCGTTTTAACAATAAAATATTTCAAACATGTGCAAGTGAAGGTAAACATAATGTAAGAGGCACTCATACCTCACTACCCAGATATAAGCAGTTAACATTTTGTTTTACTTGTTGTAACCTACTCTCCTTTTTCTAAGGAAACAAAAAAAGACATATATAGGTAAAGTCTCCACCTTTTCTACCCTCCCAGAAGTAGCCACTAGTTTGAAGGGTTTTTTAAAATCATACCATACCAGTTTTTATACAGTTAATGCATGTGCGTAACCGTAACCAGTGTGTGGTATTGCTTTCGCATTCATCATTTGCCTCACACTGACTGTGTCCTTTTGCAACTGATGTCTTTCATTTAATGTTATGTTTTTGAGACTTAACCATGTTGATGCATGAAATTTTAGTTCATTTATTTTACACAGCTGCATAGTAGTCCACCGTATGAATAACTGCACTTGATATATTTACCCTCCATTCATGGACATTTAGACTGCTTTCTAATTATTTTTTTGCCATCGAGATATCTAAAGGTGGACTGCTGGGCCATATAACGTGCACACCTTCAGCTTTACAAGTTGTGAACAATTTATTCTTCAGGGAGGTGTGCCTATTTATAGCCTCATCAACAGTGAAAGAGATCCTTATTCCTCCAGTCCTCTAAAATATGTTGTATTGTCAGCCATTTTAACTTTTGCCAATCTGATAAGCATGAACAGTTCTCTCAGTGTTCCTTACATTTATTTTTCTTTCTCTTTTCTAACCCCACCCCACGTCCGCCCATATCATGCTTACTTGAACCTCTAGACATCTTTGTCTGCTCTCAACTTTAAAAGAAACACTTCCATCATTCCACCATTATATATGGTATTTGCTATTGATTTTTGATGGATAACTCTTATTGGGTTAAGGTTTTCTTTGTATCTTGTTAAGCGGGTTTCCTTTTTTAAAATCATGAATTAGTGTTGCTGAATTTTATCAAGTGCTTTTCCTAAACCTGAGATGATCATATGGTTTTTCTGCTTTAATTTGCTAATCTGGTGAATTTAAATGATAGATCTTCTTTTTCACTTTGCTTCCTTGTAAAGAAGTATTTCAGATACAACTGAAGTTCTGTATGCTTTCCCTCCCTCCCTGGAGGCAAATACCACCCCAAATTCAGTGTTTCTCATTCTCATGCATATTTTCATGCAATTGCTACATATGTATGTATCATAAACAATATGGGTGTTGTTTTGCATGTTTTCGAAGTTTATATAAATGGTGTCTTACTATGCATATTCTACAGCTTGCTTTTCCATTTTGATACTTGAAGCTCTAGTTCATTCTAGTTGCTATCTGACATTGCATTGTGTTATAGTGCAGCATAATTGTGTTACTACAATTTATTCCTTCCTTTGCTTAGGAGCACTAAAGTTGCTTCTAATTTTTAGCTATGCAAACAGTGGCGCGGGTAAACACTCTTACAGGGGCTCCTCTGCACAGTGCACAACTGCCTTGCTGGGCGGGAGAACATGTTCTTCTTCAAGTATGGCCGCGTTGCCCCCCAAAGCACGCTCCCAGAAGTGTCAGCAGAGATCTGTTTTTCAAAATATTCACCAATACTTGGTGTTGTTTGATGTTTAAATGTGAGCTGCTCTGATGGCTATAAATAATATTTCATGATTGTTTTAATTTGAACTTCCTCAATTTACTAATAAGACCGAGGTTCTTATACAGTGTATATGTATTGTGTATATATATTTTTACCACATTGCTGTTCACATCTTTGCCCTTTTTCTTACTGACTTGAAGCTATATATATACACACACACTGAATGCTATATATACATATATATGTATATATATTCGGAATATATATATATATATATTCTGAATGCTAATCGTTTGTTGGTCATATGCATTACAAAAATATTCTCCTAGTGTGTGGCTTGAGTCTAAGACATACATGTTCAGTATAATTACGAAGCGAATACTCATGGAAGTTACCATCCAATTTAAGAAGTAAAAAGTTGTCAGCTCCTGAAATCCCCCATGTGTCCCTTCCTAATAATATTTATTCTTCTCTCCTGGAGGTAATCTGTCTTGATTTTTATTAATACATTCTTGCTTTTTTTCTATAGTTTAACCACCTACCTAGGCATCCTTAAACACCATAGTTTAGTTTTTTCCTACTTTTGAGCTTTATGTAAGTAAAATCATTTTGTAGCTTTTCTTTCATGTCTTATTATTTGACTCAACATATGTTTGTAAAATTAATTCTTGCGATGTGCAATTATAGCTCCTCATTTTCACAGCTGATGGCATTTTTTCAAATAAACAGTCTACAATTTATTTATCCATCTTACTGTTGATTCGGTTTTTCTTCCTTGCAGTTTTTGAATATTTCAAACACTATCACTATGAACGGTTTTGTCCCCGATCCTGGCACACACGTACCTGACTTTCCCCAGGGACCAGACCTAGGACAGGAATTTCTCAGTCATCAGGCATGCTTGTCTGCAGCTCTGCCGGCGAGTGCCAAACCATTTTCCAACGTGGCTGTTGTGGCTTGTCTTGCGCTTTGCTTATGGTAACTATTGCTGAACAAGGTTTTTAATGAAAATGAAGTCAAATTTATCGATATTCATCTTCTCTTACAGTGCCTTGTTTAAGAAATCTTTTCTCTACCCTCAAGACATTTTTCTACTTTTCCCTAAATGTTTTAAAATCTTGCCTTTTCTACTTAGGTTTTTAATCTACTTGGAAATAATTTTGATATATGATGAAGATGTAGGCATTGAGTTTTACTTTTTAAAATAAGGATGGGTCAGTCACCTGAGTGCCAACTGATTTGTGACATCATCTCTGTTACATACCAGGTTTACATTTCAGGATAGATCTTTTTATTGAGAAGAGTTTACTTTGGTTTACCACTATTCTTTTTAATGGCTTGTTGCATTCAGTTTTCCTATTTCTTTCTGAGCTAATTTTGGTAATTCTTATTTTCTAGAAACGAAAACATTTCTTTAGGTTTTCGAATTTAAAAACATAAGGTTGATCGTATTCTGTTATGATGTTAAAGTCTCTTTCGTCCTAATTTTAGATATTTATGCCTTTTCTCTTTGTTCCCTTCTTCAATCAGTCTTGTTAGTAGCCTATTCTACTAGTTTTTCTTGAAGTAAGAAATAGCTTTTTTCCTTGTTGATCCTTTCTATTGTTTTCTTTTTATTTCACTAATTTCTACTCTTAATTTTAATATTTCCTTTCTCGTACCTTGTTTCTGTTTATGATCATTTTATTTGTTCTTAAGTTAAACAACAGTCATTAATTTTTTTATCTTTTTAAGCATTTTAATCGGTGCATTTGCAGTTAACAAATTTTCTTCTAGCTACATGGCTTTAATATGTAAACTTTAATACAGGCCATGCTAAACATTTTGTAATTTTTATTGTTTTGTCCTCTTTCATAATGAGTTATTTAAAAATGCATTTTAAAGTTTTCAACATGTTCGTTTTGTTTTGTTTTGAATTAACTTTTATGGTTGCTTTCTAATTTAGTTTTATTGTCACAAGAAAATTGGTCTTGTAACGTCTTTATTCAGTTTCAGTATTCGGATAATGTTGGCATCATAGAGTGAATAGGGGAATATTCCTTGAGCTTTTATTTTTTGGAGGAGATTGTAGAGAATTAATATTATTTTTTTCATTAATGTTTGGTAGAATTTAGCAATAAAGCCATCCGAGTCTGCTATTTTCTTTTTTTGAAAGATATTAAGTATTGGTTTAATTTCTTTAATAGATACATGTGTATTCAGATTATCATTTGTGAGCTTCGGTAGTTCATGTTTTTCAAAGAATTTGTTCATTTCATGTAAGTTATCAAAGTTGTAGGCATAGAGTTGTGCATAATATTCTTTTATTGTTTTTTGATGTCCACAGAATCAGTAGTGGTGACTTTTCTTTCATTTCTAATATTGGTAAGTTGTGTCCTTTCTCTTCTTTTCTTACTTAGCCTTATTAGAGTTTTATCATTTTTTCTTTGTTCTCATTGTTTTAATTTGTATTCTTAATTGTAAGTGAGCAAACATTAATATATTTATAAGCCATTTATATTTCAAATTTTCACTAAGACAAAACACTAAGCTTTTAAATTTTTCAGTTTTTCTCCAGTTTTGAGGTGATTGGCAAATCAGAATTATGTATATTTAAGACATACAATGAGATGTGTTGATATGTACATATTATGAAATGATTACCATAGCCAAACTAATTAACATATCCATCACCTCACATAGTTCTTTTTTGCATGTGTGTGTAATGGCAACAATTACGATCTATTCTTTTAGCAAATTTCATGCATACAGTACATTATTATTAACTACAATTACCATGCTGTACATTAAGTCTCCAGAACTTATTCGTCTTATAACTGAAAGTTTTTGCTTTTTGATCAACATCTCCCAGTTTCCCTCATTCCCAACTTCTATACTCTGTTACTACAAGTTTGACTTTTTTTTTTTAAGATTCCTCATATAAGTGGGATAATACAATATTTGTCTTGCTGTGTCTGGCTATTTCACTTAGAGTAATGTCCTTCAGGTTTATCCATGTTGTCACACATGGCAGGATTTCCTTTTTTAAGGCTAAATAATATTCCACTGGTGTCCAATCAAAAAAATCATGCCAAGACCAATGTCAAGGAGCTTTCCTATGTGTCTTCTAGGAATTTTATGGTTTCAGGTGTTTACTAAGTCTTTAATCTATTTTTTAGTTGATTTTTATATATGATGTAAGAAAAAGGTTCAACTTCATTCATTCACATGTGGGTATTCAGCTTTCCCCAACACTGTTTATCAAAAAGACTGTCCTTTCTCCACGGTGTGTTCTTTGTGTTATTGTTGAAAATTAGTTGACTATGTATGCATGGGTTTATTTCCGGGTTCTCTGTTTTTTTCCATTGGTCTATATGTCTGTTTTTCTGCCAGTACCATACTGTTTGGGTTACTATAGCTTTGCAATATAAGTTGAAGTCAGGAAGTGTGATTCCTGCAGCTTTATTCTTACATAAGATTGCTTTAGCTATTTGGGGACTTTTGTAGTTCCTTATAAATTTTAGGGGTTTTATTTTTTCTGTTTTTGTGAAAAATGCCATTGGGATTTTCACAAGGATTGCATTAAATCTGTAGATAGCTTTGAATACTTAGAATAAGTATTTTAACAATATTAATTATTTTAATTCATGAATGTGGATATCTTTTCATTTGTCTTCAATTTCTTTCATCAATGTTATATAGTTTTCAGTGCACAAATCTTTCACCTCCTTGGTTAAATTTATTTATAAATATTTTATTCTTTTTGATGCTATTAATGAAAATGTTTTCTTAATTTTTTTCAGATAGTTTGTTGTTGGTATATAGAAACAACTGATTTTTATATCTGACAACTTACTGAATTCTTTTTTTAGCTTTAACGGTTTTTTTTTTTCTGGAGTCTTTAGGGATTTTTATATATAAGACAATGTTATCTGCAGACAGAGACAATATATTTCTTCCATTCCAATATGGTATCAGAGATTTATCCACTTTATTGATTAAAAAAAAACACCCACGGCTTTTGGTTTTGTTGTTTTTCGCTGTTTTGCTGCTTTCGATTTCACTGACTGCTGCTCTAATGATCACTTTTATTTTGCCTGTGTTAGGCTTAACTTGCTCTTCTTTTTCTAATTTTCTAAGGTGGAAGCCTAGATTGCTGATTTTTAGATCTTTCTTTTTTTCCTAATATATGTATTTAATCTATAACTTCCCCTCTAAGCACTGCTTTCACGGCATTCCACAAATTTTTATGAGTTGTATTTTTATTTACTTCAAAATGTTTTAAAATTTCTCTTGAGATTTCTTTTTTGAAATCTCATGTGCTACTTAGAAGTGTTATTTAGAAGTATATTGTTTAATCTCCAAGTATTTGGGAGATTTTCTACCTATCTTTCTGTTACTGGTTTCTAGTTTAATTTCATTGTCATCTGAGTGTAGACATTGTATTATTTCTATTCTTTTAAATTTCTTTAGGTGTATTTTATGGCCCAGGATATGGCCTATTTTTGTGAACGTTCCATGTGAGCTTGAGAAGAATGTGTGTTCGGCTGTTGTTAAATGAAGTAATCAATAGATGTCAATTATATTCAGTTGATGGATGATGGTGTTGAGTTTAACTGATTTTCTGCCTGCTTAAGCTATCAATTACCAAAAGGAGGGTGTTGAAGCCTTCTCTCCTACTATAATAGTGGATTTGTCTATTTATCCTTGCAGTTGTATTGATTTTTGTCTCTATAATAGTACATATTTTGATGTACAATTATTAGGTGCACACACATTAAGGACTGTTATGTCTTCTCTGGTTTGAATTGAGCATTTTATATAATATTTTCTCTCATCTCTTAGCATATCAAGTATACTTCTTTAAAACAATTTAGTGGTTTTCCTAAAGTTTGCAATTTAGATTTATACCTAGTCTAAGTCCATTTTCAACAAATACTATACTGCATCATTGGTAGTAAAGGTACCCGATAATAGAGTATTCCCAATATTTCACTTTAGTTCCTTTTTACATTGCTGTTATTTCATTTCACTTATCCATATACCATAATCACCTGAAACATTGTTACTGTTAGGACTTTGAACAAACATTAATACTCTATTAGAGCAATTAACAAGAAGAGAAATAAAATATATTTTACCATCATTTTTTCCTTCTCTGATGATCTTTCTTTCTCTGTTTAGATCTAAATTTATGATCTACTTCATTTTTTTCTCTCCCTGAAAATCTTTAAACATTTCTTACAGGGCAGGCATACTAGTGGTGCTGACTAGGCCTTTAGTGTGAGGTTTTACCTTAATGTGGCTAGCAGTTGGGCTGTGTTTAATGTCAGCTGTAGCTCTAAGTGTCAAAGGCTTTAATTCCCTCTAGTATACTTGATTTTTGTCTTACATGTTGTCTTTGCATTTCACTAAAAACTCCTTTTTAAATAGAGTCTGAGTCTTACAGCTGTTTCAGCTATAATTCACTGTTGTTATATTGGAACCGTATCAATGTGGTGGTGGTAAGGTGTGGGGAGAGGAGAAGAATTCTATAATTCCATGATTAATCCAAGTCTTTAGTGGGCCTGTGTTCCTGAGCTGTGGCCTTCACAACTGTTTCTTACCTTTTTCCCCCTTAACTTGTTGTTAACTTACTTAAGAACTAACTTAAAAGTTAGACAGGAAGGTAGAGGGAGCTGGAATTGAATATATTCACTTTCCTCACATCAGATGAAACTCTGGTAAAATCTTTCCTTTGTTGAATAAGGCTGTATTAAAGAGAATGTTCTGAGCATTAATACAAACTGGTGACTTTTGCTTCCCTCTGACAGAAACATGGGATTTTTTTCTCTACTCTTTACCATGACAATTCAGTGGGATTCCTGGAGATAAAATACACACAAGTATGAGGTCCCTGTGACTGCAACTCTGAAGAGTTTCTCATGCATACTGTTTTACACTTCACCCCAACAGTTCATCAAAATTATGGATTAAGTGTTTCTATCAGTTATGGTTCTAGATAATTTGCTTCGGGGAAGTTGATCTCGGCTGTGATTCTTTGTATTCACCTATCTCTCCAGATTTCAGGGTAGTAGTGGTTTGCCCTTTGACCTTAGTTTTCTAATGGGTCCAAGAGAAGTCATTGATTTTCAGTTTGTTTAGCCTTTTTGTTGTTGTAGGGATGAGAGTTCCATCTTCATGTGTTGGAGATGAAACTGCAAGTCTCTAATAGATCTTTCAATGAATTGGGAAACTCATAGTGTTTGTACGTCTGAAAATGTCATTTTTCCCCTCACTTTGAATGATAATGTATCTGGGTATAAAACTGAAGATTGCCAGCTATTTTCCTTTAGCATTTCAAAGCTACAACTTTACTGTCTTCTTGCCATCTATCATTGCTACTGAGAATTTGTCTGTCATTGCAGTTATCATCCCTTTGTAAATTATCTGTCTTCTTTTGGTAGTTTTAAGGTTTTGTTTTCTATAATACTTTACAGGCTTTCTATGATATGTCTCCAGGTATAGAACTATTTTCATTTAATCTATTTTTGATGTAATGAGCTATATTTCCTTTAATTCTGAAAAATTCTCAGTTCTAATTTTTTCAAATATTCCATTTCTATCATTATTTCCATTTCTCTTTTCTGAAGCTGTATTAGACTCATATTAGCTTCTTAATCTATCCTCCATGTCTTTAAACTGCTCTTTTAAATTTTCAAATCTATTGATTTAATGTTCTTAAAAAAATTCCTTAAGCATTGTCTTTCACTAATTCTCCCTTTGTGTCCATTCTAAAGTTGATCTTATTATTCTACTTTTGTCCATGAGAAAATGCTCTAAGCCAAACACTTCCCCCAGTTTTGGTCTGTCTCTGAAGATGCCCATTCAAATCTGCCTTCAAAACTCCCTTGAGATACTTGAAAGCAGAGATGAAAGCTTCTTTCTTTTCTCTTTTTCTTTAGGTTAAACACCACAATTACAGGTTATTACGATGTAGGTTGGTTACAGTGAATACTACCGCTTATGATACAGATACTGTCATGGGAAGTTTGAAAAGCAGATTAATATCTAAATTTAATCGATAATTCTAGAAGTATGCCTTGGTTTAGGTACACAGAGTAGGATTCTTGTTTTAAGCAGAGAGCAAGGAATGAGCTTCCCAGTTAATTGCCTCCCTGCTTATTGAGAGTTTCTTGTTTAAATAAAACCACAGGGATAAAAGCCTTAACTGAAAGTTGACTATTGGCATCTTGCAAAGAGATTACATGTAAGCAGCTTGAAAATTTCCTTGGGGTATGTAAATTAATTCTATATGACTCACCTGGGTTTTATTCATTTATTAAGCCATTTTTTTGTTTGCTTTGTGTTAATTACCCTTCCAAGTGCAGGAGCTATACTGGGGCAGAGCTGGGATTCGAAGCTATGGATTCAAACCATGAAGACATGGTTGGTTCCTACTTCCAGGGAGCTTATACTCTGGTTGGAGACGCAGAGAAGCAAAGTGGCATAAAATGCAGTGTGAGAAGTGCTATGT
Source organism: Mormoops blainvillei (assembly GCA_004026545.1). Taxonomy (NCBI): domain Eukaryota; kingdom Metazoa; phylum Chordata; class Mammalia; order Chiroptera; family Mormoopidae; genus Mormoops; species Mormoops blainvillei. The sequence continues at coordinate 28,530 of PVJD01007439.1, forward strand.
AGGGGATATGATGGGAAAGGACATGTCAAAACTATGGAGGTAAAGGATGCCTTCTTTGAGACAGACATCTGGGCTGAGATTTGAAGTACAAGGAGCATTCTGGCAATACGGGGAGATGCGAGGGAGTATTTTAAGCAGAAGAAATAACGCATGCAAAAGCTTCAGTGTGAAGTCAAAATGCCATTTAAAGAACTGAATGAGTTGTAGAAGACATTCACCCAGGAGAGTGGAGAGATGAGGCTGGAAACCTGCACAGGAGCCAGGTCCTTTAAGATGCCGTGAGTAATGGGAAGATGTTTGAGTAGTGGAGAGCAACGGAAGACATATAAGCAAGAGAGTGACATGAACAAATTTTATTTTCCAAAATATTCCTTGGGCAGCTGTAGATGATTGAAATGACAAAAACTTGCTAACTATGGAGATACAGAATGAAGTTGGACTAGTGAGGGAAAAGCAGGAATCAAGGGTGACTTCCAGGTTTCGGTGTGGGTGACTGGATGGGTGGTAAAACCAGCCATCAAGATAAGGAGCATAGGAGCAAGGTCAGATTTTGATGGTTACTTCAGTTCTGTGGCAATGACCTATGGGAGAGGCTAGTGAAGATACGCATAGGAAGCTGGAGCTCGGAAGGACAATCTGGGCTGGAGATTTGGATCTGGAAATCACCTATTTATATAGATCTCTAATCCTCGGTTTCGAGAGTAGTGGGCTATTATTCAGAACTTGTTGGGAGAATCTTTTAAAATTGCCAATATGTATTTAAGAGTCTGCTCTCTACTTCCATGACTTTCAAGAGATGTTTTTCTCTCCCTCTCCCCCCCTTTCCCAATTTTAAGATATTGTCCTATAAAGCCGCTGCTCCTGATGAGTCCTCCTCTGTTTCAGGGTAGAAGAAAAATGGTTGAGGTGGTGAGAGGGGATGTGATTGTACAGGCAGAGTGTAGGGAGTGAGAAGAGTAGCCAGGGCAACACTCTGAAGACCCCACTGTTTTCAGATTCCCGCACAACATCTAGTAGCACTCCAATTGTCTGATGTGGGGGCCAGGTGTAACCTCAGGGACCATTCGGCAGAGGTTTATTTGAAGTCTTTCCCTGCAGCCTACAGAGGGTCAAACTCAGCTCTTACAGCCTTTGAACTAATCCTGACCAAGGACGGGAGGGATAAATGGTCCCCCTCCACCAGCCAGTGAGTCTGGATTTAGTTTTGCTCCCATTGACTTCTGCTCCAAACATTTATTGATTCACTCTCTGTGGTAGATTAATTACACCAATAGCCCCTAATTAATGATCCCTCTGTATCCTTTGCCCTGTAACCTTGTAGTCCTCTCCTATTGTTACGCTGGGCTTGGGGCCACGTGACTTGCTATGGCCAATGTGATGTTTGCAAATATGATACAAGCAGAGGCTGCAGAACTGCTTCAAAGCTTCCGTGTCCTCTTCCAAAGTTCTGCCTTCTCCCTGACAAGCAGACTAACTCTCTTTTAGACCCCTGTCCAAGACTAGCTCTCTCTTGTCTCTCTTGACTTGACCCCTGCTGCTGACATGAGAAAATGCTTGGGCTACCCTGATTGGAAACATGTGAGAGGCACGTGGAAGACAATTGTGTTGTTCTAGATGAGGCCATCCTAGGCCGTCCAGCCTCCAGCCCACCGCCACATCACACTAGGTACATGAGCAAGCCCAGCCACGATCAGTTAAGGCTTCCCAGACTAACAGAAAGTAGATTCAAGTCAACAGGAATCTTAGCTGATTTACAGGCTTAGTAATAGTGAATGGTGGTTGTTTTCAGCTATTAAGTCTGGGGATACTTTATTACACAGAAGAACTAACTGGTACAGAAATGGCAGCTAACTGATGCTCAGTCATTCAACAGACCTTTGTGAAACACGTACTCTGTTCCCATGGGCTTGGGGAAAGCGCTGAAAAGCCTTTTTCTACTTGCCATCACACTGGTTCTGTTGGCATGACCAAGGTTATGGCTCTGTGTCCTTGCCCAGAACTTCACATCCTTACTGGGATATGAGATGCTCTAATGCTCCACTGGCTTGGCTGGGTGCTGGCCTCTGTGAAGTTCTTTCCAGGACCCTTCCTTGCTGGGTTCTTTCTCTGAATGGAGGCATCACTTGGAGTCACTATGCCTCATCTAGTGCACTTCCTATCACCTAGCTTTTTTCTGCTTCCCCAACATGGTCACATTGGACTTGCTTGGGTATGGACACTGACCTCAAGTATTTACCTGTTCATTGTGGACACTGCATTGACAGATGGATGAAGAATTATCCTCTGTAAGGCTTTGCGTCCTGTATTAGTTTGCCAGGGCTGCCATAACAAAATGTATCACAGACTGAGAGGCTTATACAACAGAAACTAATGTCGTCATGATTCTGGAGGCTAGATGTTTGAGATGCAGGCATTGGAAGTGTTGCTTTCCTCTGAGATCTCTCTCCTCAGCTTGGGGGTGGCTGTCTTCTCCCTGTGTCTTCACAATGTCTTCTCCCAGTATGTGTCTGCGTTCAAATTTGCTCTTCTTATGAGGACATCAATCATACTGGATTCAGGCCCACTTTAGCGACCTCACTTTGACGTTATTACCACTTTAAAGACCCTATTTCCAAATACAGTCACAACTTGAAGTGCTGGGGGTTAGGACTTCAATGTATGAATTTGGTGGGGGTGGGACACAATGCTCCCTGTAACACCTGTCTTACTCCAGTTTACCTTTCCTTATCTTCCTCTGGCCTATGTGTTTGAGGACCAAGTTTGCTGGCCTCCAAGCAACCTGAGCTGTGGCAATTGAGCCCATGTGCATATTGTCGCTCACATAGGTCTCTTGGTCATTAGAACTTTGAGGTGATAATGCCAAGTCTTCTTCGCTTTACATTTGTATCTAACTGGCTGTCACTTGTTAGCCACCGTAATTGTGATCAGAGTTGCTGATGGCTCAAATGACACCACTTGCTTGTTGAGACCAAGCCCACACAGGTGCTCCCCAGGATGCCTTGTCCTGGATGCAGTCGCTGTTCTTCCTGCAGTCGGCCTGTTGGGAGGCCATGGCCAAGGGGGTGCGAGCCTGGAGGTGGTGCTGCAGTGCCCACGTGGGTCCCAGAGGAACCGTAGGGATCTCTGATAAGGGGAAGCCCACACCCAGGAGGCAGCCTGGTGTTGCAGAAAGGGCTTTGGGTTGAAGCAGACTGCAATCGATCCTGATGCTACCACTTGCTGGCTATGACCGTGGGCAGCCATTTAACCTCTCTGAGCCCCAGGTTCCTTATCTATAAAACAGGGAGAGCGACCCCTTCCTCACAGAGCTATTGTAAGGGCCAGTAGTGTCAAGTACTGTGCCTGGCTCCCATCTGGGACCCATATGTGCGGTGACTTCCAAGGAGAATGAACCAAAGCTGGGAAGAACAAGAGACCCCATTGAAACTTTTGAAGGATACTGACATCTCATGGCGTGGTTAAATAACACGCATCAGAAAGCCTACCAGAATTTTCTCTCTCCTTAATCTCCCTTCTGTGTGAATGTATTTGTGTGCACACATAATACACACAGATACACAAGATGCATGGTGAACAAGTAAGCAGCATCCGCAGGCTTGTGGACACACACACACATACATGGCTACACGGAGCACACACATCCACGCGCCTAGGAACTCATACAGCCCCAGGCTGCTCCTCTGCTGCAGATGGACACATCACGCAAGTGTGCACCTGCAAACACACACACTCCCAGGTCACCGTGGCTGTTTTCCTCCGTAAAACGGGACCCTGAGTTAGTCACAATATTTATATGTATATTGGAGACCATAATATGTATCTAAATATTGGAGATCATCTATGGAGCTCCTCCCCTGCAGTATACCTAAAATTAAATACTAAGAGGGAGAAAACCTAAGCGGAGACTAGGAAGCCATACATACAGATTGCAATCACCACCCAATGTTGCTCGTGGAAATGGATGTTGAGCATTGAATGTTAAAAATTGTGTTGAATTAGATAAGAAAATCCCATGTAGACTTTGTTAATGATTCATAATCAGCTAATAAGCTCATCTTGAGGAGAATAATGATCCGCGGACCTGTTGGCTCGTTTATCACTGTGTTTTACAACATTGGCAAAGAAACTAATTAAATCCCCGCATCATTACAGAGAATCCCTTTTAATAGAGATACAATGATGCACTAGAGGCTACAGATTACACTGCAAATTGTACCAAGAGATTTTGGACAGCGGGTTTTAATTAACATGTGAGCCAGAAGCAGCTCGCTTAAATAATAACCAGCGCTGGAACCATCTGCAAGGAGAAGCCAGGCGGTTGGAGGAGGCAGGGACGGAGGCCCAGGAGGCGAGGGGCGCGTCGGCTGGGGCTGCTGGGTGTTCAGAGCCAGGGCTGTGAGGAAAGAAGAGAAACTGAGATGGAGCTGAGTCCAGAAGGGGAGGATGAAGCAAAGCTAGAGCACATCAAGGTCAAGAATCAGACCAGATAAAGGAATGCAGCCATTGCTGGGATGCTGGAAACGGGGGTCCACACTGATGACGGTGGCAGGGCCAGGTGAGCTCTAGATAACTTCTTCATTCTCCATTTGGAAAAACAAACTCCAGACAGACCACCCTGTAAACCCCTGTCCAGTGTGGATTCCATCTCTTGGCAGTTGATTCAGCAAGCTGCTAAGACCTGTGGTAAGGGGGATGGAGCAGGTGACCCGAGTGGGACCCGGGGCTCTACCTTCCACTTGGGAGCTGGACCATCTTAAGCGGCACAGCCAATGAATGAGCCTTTGGCAACTGGAGTCCAAGGCTGTTTCTTCATGATCGTCTAGTGTGGTTGTCCAGAAGAAACTTCAGCCAATAGGGCAAGCAGACAGACAGAAGGACAAGTGATCAAGAAGACAGATGCTTGAAGAAGAAAGCAGGGAACTCTGCTTGGCTGTGAGTTGCGTTACATTCTGGGAAGTGAGTTCTTGGCACACACAGGGGAATTTTATTACTTAAAGGCAAATACTCATCCCCCTGGGAGGCCTGAGCCACTGTCCTTGCAGAGGCTTCTCCTGCTGAGCTGGACTTCCTGAGGGCTCGGGCCCCAGTAACACGGCAACTGCTCAGCTCTAGCTCGAGCAACTTGTCATTCATTTTCCTTGGCAGACCCTGAGCCTGGGTACGTTTCTGTCCGCCCCCCTCAGGATCCAGGCTTTCCTTCCCAGGCTGAGGTTCGACGCCAAGGTGGCCTGTGCCACAGGCAGCATCACAGCCTTCAAAGAGGCTTTTCTGACAGTTGTGTGGAAGATCAAGTGTCTGTGCAGGCAAGACACGGGAAAGAATTCTCCCCAAGTTCATGTCCTCTCTCAGAGAAAATAAGCTGAAGGCTTCCTCCACTGAGGCTCGTATATTATTATTTTTTTTAAGATCAGCAGCAAAATGATTCATAAAACCTTGGAAACAGATTTCATGTTAAGCCTCAAAGAACAATAGCTCATTGTGTACCGAGACTCCCACCTAATATTCTGCCAAAAGCGTGATGCAGGCTCCTCCAAGAGGGAGCTGCCCCCAGAAGTCATTTCCCAGCCTGCAGTTCTCCTGGGGTCCCATGGCAACAATGCAGGGATCAGCCGGCTTCTTTCTGTCGTCCCCAGGCAGCGCGCACCCTTGTACTGAGGCCGCAGGACTGTCCCGGGGCTGGGGCGCTATTCATGTATTGGAGGTACTGCTAACACTGGACACACAGGCTTCCAAAGCTAAACCCAGCCCCAATACACAGAGACACACACACACACTCCTCTGACCCTCTTTGCACCACCAAAGCCGAGTGTACTGAGCCACTGGGCCCGCCTCTCCCCTTAGGTGTGTCTAGGTCAGGGGTCACACGTCTCACACTTCTCCCCTCTTCTCCATCACCTCACCTGCAGCTGGGTCTTTATCCCCAGAGTAAATAGAAGTCAGATGACTTGTAGTTCAACCTCCTTACTTTATAGAGGAGGAGAGAGAGGTGTTTTTCAGAGAAGGAAATGACTGTTGTCACAAATGTCAGAACAGGGAGCAGGACTGAGCCCTCAAGTGTCCTCACTGCCAAGTGTACTCTCTCCAAGGGGCACAGTTCCACTGTGCAAAAAAGTAGTGTCTTGCCGTCCTTTCAGCTGCCTCATTGGAACTTCTTAAGGGCACCAGCATAGTTGCTTCCTGTCTGGTCTCTGCCTCCCGAACGTCCCCCCAGCAGATCCTCGGGTTCCTGCCATGGTCCTGTCACCCCCTGGCACTGAAGCTGTCAGAGCTTCCAGCCTCACTTATATATGGAGTCAGGTCTGAGGACTTCAGATCTGATAGGGATTGTCAAGGCTAGCTGGTCCAACTCACTCATTTTGACGGACAAGGAAATTGAGGCCCTGGGATGTTGAGCGGACTGAAGGGAGGAACTTGACCAGTGGTCTGACTTGGGAAGACCAACAAATGCTGCGGCCCAGAAAGAGGATTTATTAGAGTTTTATTGCAAAGGCTGCTACTGACTTTGATGAGCAGAGGCAGGGAAGGTGGCTGCTAATTAAGCTGAACCCAAACCTTGTGCAGTGGCAGGAAGGAGGCCATGCCAAGTTCCTTCACTGTGGTGCCCGCAGATCAGCATCTCCTCCCCTCTTCCCTAACGGGCCCAGGGGCTGACCAGCAATTCGAGGCAGCCAGATCCCCCCATTGCAGGATGAGCAGGGGGCTGGTGGAAGTGCAGGTTCAGGGGTCAGCCAGACTTGGGTTTGAATCCTAGCTCCACCCCTTAACTTAGCACCAATACAACCACTGTCGTTGGTGGTGTGTTTGCTGGAGCTGGGTCATGAAAGGTGCTTGTTTCAGTGTGGGAGTTTTGTGAACCAGTCATTAAACACAGCCATCATTACAGATTAAATTATATAAACTTATAATTAAATAAGTTACATTTAAAATAAATGCAATAAACACTAAAAATGCCATCATTTCCTAATTATTTTATTATCAACTCGACTCTAAAGATTACTCCAGAGCCTGTTTATGCCTGTTATTGTCTATAGGAAGGAAGTGCTGTACAGTGGTGTGTTATCCCACGTCTCCTTCCAACTTCACATTCAGGGATGTCACAGTAGTAGCTTGACCTCAGCTGTGGTAGGAATATTTACACCACAGGAATCAGCAAACACTACAAATCTAGGTAGTGGCTTCTTGTTCTTGTTCTTCTTCCTTTTTCTCTTCCTCTTCCTCTTCCTCTTCTTTCCAGAGAGCTGTCTGTTACTTTACCAACACCCCCTCATTGTATTTGACCCTTTCAACAGCCCTAGGAGGTGAAAGTTCTTGTTTTACAGAGCAGGAAGCTGAGGCCTAGAAAGTGAAGTGACATAGGTAAGGTCACACAGCTTGTGGGTCTTAGAGCCAGGAACCGAACTTACCCATGTCTTCCAACTCCAAGTCAAGTGTTTAAATTTTTTTTAAACTTTTACATTTAGCAATGTGTGATTGCGATGCTGTCCCCTTCCAGGTCACGGCAGGTAGCAAGCCCTAGTTGGAATTACCGTGATGCAGGGACTGCACATGGTTGCAGTTGTAACGTAGGTCCTGGTAGGTCTAAGAGGGGTGGCTGAGACAGAATCTCAAAGCAGTGTGAGCTGTGGGAAGGGCATCCACCACAGAGGGAAAAAAGACCTGGATTGAAAGCTTAGCTTTTCATCGGCTCTCTGCAGACCCTGGAGTGACCAGCTAGAGCCTCTGGTTTGTCATCGCTACAGAAGGAGTAACACCATCTTGCAAGATTGGTTCGAGAATTAGACGAGTGAATATTCCCAAAACACCTGGCATGCATTCCACACAGTAAGTATGAATGAGAGAAATATCTCCTCCTTCCTCTCTTCCTTTCTCCTCTCCTCTCCCACCCTCTCTCTTTTTTCCTCTCCTCCTTGCAATAAAAATCCTCTATTGTCATCCAACCAACAGGAGGCTGGGCACACTGATGTTGCATGGGCTGCTTCCCTCTGGAGATGGCATCTTTGGTTTCTGTGCCAACCTTGGTCCACAGTTCTCCCCATGGAAAGGGCAAGCTGGAGCTTTCTGCCAGCAGGAGGGGTTCTGTGGGGCTGCGGTGGGCTTTGGAGGACTTCAAAGGCAGAGGGGAGAGAAGGCAGGAGAAGTCATAAGAAGCCGAAGTCTGGGATGCCAAAGGCACCCACAACACCCTGCCCCTACCTCTGCCCTAACCCATTTGCTTCATAGAGGCTACTGGTGTGCCGCCCTGCTCTGACTCCATCCTAAGGTACCTCCACAGCTGCCACCACGATGCCTAGTGCACCAGATGAGGCCACTCTGGGGCTCCTGTCATGTCCCTACTTTTGCCATTGAGGACCCACACTCACCACAAGGTGGCTGAAGACCACCTTTCATGTCTCTTCTTTCCAGTTTCCCCATCATAAACCTATCCATCCCCAGCCCCATGCCCGTCTTCTTTCCTGTCACTTAGGAGGCAGAGCTGTTCTTCCCGCTCTTCTGTCCAGGCCAATCCTGAATGCGAGCCCTGCATCCAGCCCCCCAGCCTTCCCGTCCATCCTGCTCGGCCAGTCACCTCTTCTCTGTCTCATAGCTCCGGCCTCACTCTTCCTCTCCCTGTCTCCTGGATATTTCTTCTTGGATTATAGAACCATCTAAAAATAAAATCTCCCTCCCTCAACCCAATGATTATTTATCTTCCTTGCCTTTTTTTTTTCTCTTCTTATCAGATTCATGGAAGGGCGGGCCCGTCTCCACTTCCTCCTCACTTTTCTCTCTCTGCTGTTCCCACCACGCTTATCTTCATGCTCACAGAAACCCATCTCATTAAAGTAACCTTCCGTGTTGCTTTATCCAGATCTAATGGTTATTCCCAGCCTTTTCAGGACCTCTCTGAATTACTCTCCTGCCTCACGTCTGGTGTCCCTGAATGTCCTCTTGTCTAGCCCTTCCTGGGCTTCTCTACCTCAGCCCCTTGTACCCCTCAATGTTGCTGATTCTCGAGGTGCCGTCTTCAGCTCACCCCTCTGCCTGATAACCACAGTCCCTGAGCAGGCTCATCCTTCCCTTCCGTAGCCTCAACCCCACTGGTGCTGGACTCAAAAACACAGGCTTTTCTCCTGGGCTTCAGACCTGTAGACAACCTCCCGGCATGGCTCCTCAGTGACGCTCAGCAGCTCACACCCCAAAATCCAGAAAGCTATCTTTTTCCTCCTTGAATCTCTACTTCCTTCCACATTCTGCTCACCTGCCTCTCTCCAGATATTCACGTTAACAACCTGAGTGTTACCCCAAGTTGCTCTTTCTTTTCCTGTCCAACACATCATCCACTTCTATGGCCTCTACCTTTTAAAAAAATCCCTCAAATTTATCTACTTCTCTCCAACCTCACTGCAACCCCTCTTGCTTCTTGTTGAGAAACGTTAGTCTCTTAACTAGTCTCTCAATGTCAAATCTCTCCCTTCAACCTTCACTGCTACTGCCTAATGAAAATGAAGATTGCAGCTGTGTGAGATTCTCCAGTGACCCCTCCCCTGCTTTCAGTGTAATTTCCAAACTCCTCATGGAATGTAAGACCCCTGCACACCTCCTCGCCTTTGTCTCTTGTTGCTAACGCTTTAGACCTTTGCTTCTAATTCTCCTAAAAACCCTGCAGTTCCCTGAACACACCATGGTTACCCTTACCACAGAATGTCAGTTTGATGTAGATAGGGATTTGGGGCTCTTCTGCTCACCATTGTGTCTGAGCCAGTGGGTAAATGAATGAATACCCTCTCATCTTCTCTTCAGGTGATACTTCTCCCACTTACTTTTACTCATTCTGTAAAACTCAGCTCAGACATCCCCTTCTCCAAATGCCTCCCCTGACCGCTCTGGGCTGATGGTCCTCCCTTTCCTCCCACCTCACCCTTTCCTTTCACTACCCAGGACACACATAATATCGTTTGCTTTTCTTCAGAGCTGTGTCTCATTGGTCTAGGCACCCCCCTGACAAGCACGAAACACGGCACCCAGCAGTATGTGTTCAATAAATGCTTTTTGAGTGAATGAAGCACTAGATTGGGGTGGCCCCCCCATGTATGCTTCTCCTCATGGCCACCACCCTCCCCTTTGCTCAATGACCACAGCTCCCAGCTCCAACCTCCTTCCCAATTCCTGCAACATGGTCCTTCATGCCTTCATCATCCCTACAGGAACTTTTCAGAGCCCAAAGTGTTGTAAACTCTGGCTTGATGCAGCTGAGGACATCACTGCCCAGAGGTTTCTCTCTAGGGAGCTAGGACCGTTCCCAAGACTTGGGCTATGGTGTAGGCCTTTCTGGTGTCTGCCTCAGAGACTCCAGATAGAATGCTATCTGCCTAAGGAAGGGACCCAGAAGACCCAGGCAAAAAAAGGGTCACGCTGAGTCCATTCCTACAGGCTTGCACCTGGGAATGCTTCTGTTCTAACAGGGAATCAATAATTTCTATGTTGGTCATGGAAGTTGAGGTGACAACCCTGCCACCCCTGGGGGGAAGGCTGTGACTTGGGGGGCACATCGGAGCCAAGAGTTCGCTCCAGGAGCACCAGATATTGGGCCTCATGCCTGGCTTTTGTCTCCTGTGGGGACAGGAAAAGGCTGCCTATGGCTTTACTTCCCCGATTAGGATGGTCTCAAATAATGAGAGAAAATCGGCTCTGGAAAAAAAAAAACACCTTATGTTAGTCACCGTATGAGCCTGCTGCTGCTGTCAGTCCCGAAATTCCGATGACCCCCAAATTCCTTCGCCTTTCCCATGTCTTGTTCAATACCTCCAAACTTTGTCTTCAGTGGGCTCTTCACTCCCCTGCTCCTCTTGATTCTCTTTATTCATCCTCCAGACACCTAACCTTGACACCACAGTCAGCTTTTCCATCAGTGGTCTTACAGCCTTGAAGTCTCTTTATGCCCTTGACTGTCCACGGCTGCCTGCTAACTCCGAACTCTGACAAAACCATTCTGCTGCTTCTCCTCCCTCCTGGGCACAGCCAGGCGGTCTTGCCAATTAAGTCTCCTCAGATCCTGAGTGGAATCCTCTTCAGTCCTTTTGTCCTGAGTGACCCCTGATTGACAGCCCTAGTGTGACTGCTCCAAATCTTCTCCCCTGTCCTCTGGGGCGTGGGGATGAGCTGAGCAACGTCTCCTGTCCTTCTCAGAGAACAAAACAAGGAGGCACTGCAGTACCCTTCGTTTCTCTTTTTTCCACTTCAAAAATGCTGGGCATCCTCGTTGTGGCCCCTTTGCTTGGGAAGCAGGGTCCTTCTCTTGTTCTGAGGCCCATCTCTCCTCCTCTCTCTGTTATTCTCTTCTCACCCGACTCCTGACACCCCTGAGACCTTGCTCCATCCGTCACTTCCCCCTCCTTGCATTTCCAACCTTTCCCTTTCAGTTGACATCTTCCCAGAAACTTACAAATGTGCTCAGGTCCTCCTGACCCCTTGAGCGACTGCTCTGTCTCTCTCCATCACTCAACTTGTCACTGCTGCCACTTCCTCACCACCCACTCCTTCCTTCTTCCTTGTGCAATCTGGTTCCCGCCCCCACTTCTCTATGGAAACTGCTCTCCTGATTTCTCGAGCAGCATCCTCATCACCAAATTGAATGTGTTCATGACCCGTAGGAAGCACCCAGAAAGGTGAGGCCTCCCTGCCAGGATCGTCTAGGGCCCTGGGAAAAGCCAGGGCTGGTGGGAGAGAACATCCCATGGTAGATTCACTCGTAGGTATGCGGGTCTTCAATTAGCTGCCTTCCCTAGTGCCTTATGCCCCGTGATCTTTGCATGATCCCACTGGGTCAACAAACAAACGACCTCTCGGTGGCGCCCCCCAAGCCTCCTGTTATATTAGTTCACTTTTCTCCAACCTTAACAGCCCCAGTTCCTTAACATCCCCATCACCTGTTCTTCCCCAGCCTCACTAGCCTCCTCTGTTGCGGATTTGATCGATCAGTCCAGCCGATCTCTGACCTTTCTGTGAAGAACTGATCAGCAGCTGCTTCATCTGCTAAAAAGATCAAGGTGTTCTTAAGCCATCTGGCGTATTGACTCTGATCAGAAACTTGTAACAGAAGGTCCAGCCAGTATGAGACCTTGGTAAAGAAAGGTTATCTTTGCAATGAGTTTTCATGCATTTGAAAGTATATCCTTACACTTCTTTAAAAGCATTCTGTAAATTTAGGTGCTCTTTCCCTTCACGAACCGACTTATTGAGATATTGCTGTATTTTTATCTTTTTTGGTGCATTTTACCTTCAGTGGGTACTGGATAAATGCTGAGTAAATGAATAAATGCATGAATGAGTGAACAAGTCTTGCAAATATCAGGTTTTTCTTCAGAAGTTTCTTATTAGCCAATTCTCCATTGCTAAAGCTAAGATTATCTGGTTAATATTACCTTAGCCAGGACTACTCTTTGGATATAACACGTATGAAGACATGTCCTTGATGAATAAAAAGGCTTACTGAGTCCAAGGACGTACCATTTCCCAGTGCTCGGAGGGGCCACACTTTGCAGACGGGACCCCCCTGGCAGGACAACAACCTCCAGCCCAGCTCTACAAGTCCAGGGTGTGAGGTGGGTGACCAGTCTGTAGAGATATATCCTACATGGACATTTGTCAACACTTGCTCCCACCAAAGGCTATCACGAGGAAGTCACAGCGCTGGAGGGAGCACTGGGCTGGTATCCACTGGAGTGACCAGGCTTCTGTGGATCCCGCCGCCTTCCTCTCATTGATTTGGCCAGGATCTTTATTGTCTGCTCAAATGTAATTAAAGAGCCCTCTGATGGTGCCAATTAAAGACTCAGAGGGACAGGAGCGGGTGCTCACGGCATCACATGGTGCTGCGCGGCGAAGCTGTAAACATCCATTAGCCATTACAGTTCTCATTAGTCCTTGAAAAACAACTCATTAGTGTCCATAGAACTGACAGGTAAATACAGCTAATGGGCTAAATCTATCAATAAATTCATTGTGTGCAAAATCAGGGTTTCTGTCATTGTGCTGCTTGCGGTGACTAATCAGAAGGTTAAATACTCCTCCTGCAAAAATATATATAAGTTGCAAAGCACTTAGCCTGATAGACTGTGAAAAAATGGCATGTGAGAAACTAATGAAGACATCAAAGGCTTTATTTATATGGAGGGTGGGTTCATTTCAAGTTCAGGTTGCTATGAACTGTCACAGCTGTTTAGCTGAGACTAAATTTTAGAAAGCATATTGATTTGTTTTAATTTAAATGGGGCAGTTTACAAAAGCTGCTTGAATCTGAAGTTATTCCAGAAATGATTGCTCAGTGCCTGGTGGTAGCGGTGGAGGTGGGGGTGGATCTCCAAGTTCGTCTGCTGCCCCCACGCCCCGTAGGGCACCTCTGGAAAGGCTGCCCATCCTACAACTTTTGGGGTAGGGGATACCAGCAGCATAAGAGGGTAGGGTTGGGTGTGCTCTTACGACTCACCTAGTGTCCTGGCACAGTGCTGAGGGGGCAACTGTGCCCAGGGAGGGCCCAAGGTCATTTGGTGTGTCGAAGGCAGAGCCCGGGGTCTCTTAGGCTATTGCTTCCTCCTGTCCGACGCTGCCTGTTTCTCTCCGGAGGCAGCCGATGCTCCTGGGACAGGCAGGGCCGCCCGCAGGTGAAGGCTGTCTCCCTAGGGAGTTGCTCTTCTTTCTGCCCCGGGCTTCCTCCAGCCACGCTGCTTTAACCCAAAGGTGCCACCGCTTCCGTTTTTCTGGATTCAGCTCAGCCTCTGCTCTTGGGCTTCCGTACTTTAGGGAGCAGTGGAAGCTCAGCTGCTTCCTTCTGGTCACGAAATTTCTCCAGCTGACTCTCTCCCAGCCGTCTGTTAAAACGCTCCCCCTCTACCTCGTTAGATGGGAGGAAGGATTTCCTGATCTCAAAAGGATAAAACATTAGGAGAGGTTATAAACTGGTCACACTGGCATGTTATGTCTGACCTCTCTGGCCCAACCTGCAAGCTTTTAAATTTTTAATTGGCAATCAGCATAAAAACTGGGAGATTTACATAAAATTTTGGCTTTCTAGCTGCTTCCGTGATGGTGTAAGATTTGGCCACGCTGGGCTTGATGTACGGCGTGGTCCGGGTCACTGGGGCTGGGCGGTGGCTGTCCCTCTTTGGGTGGGTCTGTGCTTTCCCGAGCACCTCGGTGTCCTGCAACCCACAGCCTAAGGACAGGGCTGTACCTCCTCTGATGGTCGCGCTGCCGTTTGCCACCACCTGCTCAGGGGAATGACCTCTGATGGCTCTGGTTGCTCTGTGGCACTAGCCCAGACCCAAATCCTGGACAGGCACAGCTAGGTGACTGTCCCTGCTCTAACTTGTAGGGGTCAAGGAAAGCAAGTCCCTGTCATTTTAGCTTCTGGCATGCGGAACTGGCCCTGTCTCCCTGTAGCATTTTCAAAATGGGAGCTGCCCAAATCTGACAAGGGCTGTCAGAGGCTCATAGGAATAACAAGTGTCTACCCCAGGCTCCTAATCCGTCTCCTCCAACTTGCTCTTGTCCTCCCTCAGCTCATGCTTCATGTGACTTCTCCTAAAGAAGCAAATCTGAGCAAGCACCTGGCTCTCCAGCATAAAAGCCTTCTTCATCTGCCTCCTGTTTTTAGGATAAAGCCCAGAACCCTTACAACAGCGCCCAAGGCTCTGCAGCTCTGGCCCCGCCTCCCTCCCCACCCCGCACATGTCCTTCTCTTCTTCTTCCCTCTGCTCCAGTGTCCATGGTTCCTTTAGGTCCCTCTAAACAACCTTGTTGGCTGCTCCCTCCTGATGGCCTGGCCACCCACTATTAGTCCTTCCAACTGGAATGTTCTTCCCCAGATATTTGCATGTCTAGCTTCTTTATCCCAGCCTCCTGAGCCTTCTTCCTTTTCCCCCGCAACTGCTAAACTTACCCTGGGGCCTCTCCATTTTCTGTTCCTTCTGCTTTGGATGTATTCCCTCCACCTTTCCGTTGCCGGCTCCATCTCTTCCTCCAGGAGCCAGCTAAATATCGTCTTTTCAGAAGGGATTTTTGTGACAACCCCTCCCACCCATCACTCTTCTTCATGGCACTGATCACAGTCTGAATTTATGTCATTCGTTTATGTCCTTGTCCATTTTTTCCTCTCCTTCCTAGAAGACAAGCTTCTCAGAGCAAGGCTTTGTGTCTGTTTTACAGAAGCATCCTCAGTGCCTAGACAAGGGCCTGACCCATTGAGAGTTGCTCAATAAATAATTGTTAACTAAATTCCGTCAGAGAACATGGCTGGAATGGACCTGGGAGCGGATCTCAGCAGATCTTTTTGTTGTCAGAAGAGCACTGAGGCCCAGAGACACCAACCCAACTGAAAATGAGCAAAGAAGTTGAATGGCAAGTCCTAGGAAAACACAAAAAGACACTCCCCCTCCCCCATAATCAGGGATATGCAAATTAAAGCAACATGGAACCACCTTTCACCCATCAGTCTGGCAAAATTGCAAGGTGTTGGCGAGGATCTGGGAAAATGGGAAACTCAGGTCAGCCACTGTAGGTATCACCCCAGCGGCATATAGGAGACTGAAACTGCATGCTCTACGAGCTCTATGAGCAGTTCTGCTCCTGCATCCGACTCTGGGAAACCCAGAGGTGCCCAAAGATGCGATGCAGACGTTCGTTCATTCAATAGACACTTACTGTGCACCTGCTATGTGTGCCACACAGTAGAGAGAGGTCAGTAATGAACTACACAGTAGCCCCTCCCTTCATGCATCTTACCTTCCACTTGGGGAGAGACAGGCAATAATCAAAAAATTAACACATAAGTTAGGAGTATGTCAAATAATGATGAGGACTGCAGAGGGAAGTAAGGCCAGGGAACGGCATGAGGGATTCTCGGGGAGGGGCCACAGTTCTAGGTAAGGCAGCTAGGGAAGGCCCCTCCAAGGAGGAGGTTTTGGGGCAGAGTAAAGCATGTGGATGTGGCTGTGTGGAGCGGGGCCGGGGAGCTAGCCAGCGCTAAGGCCCGGAGGGCGGGGCGTGGTCGTGATGAGTCTGAGAAACAGCACGCAGGTTGGCAGGGTAAGAGAGGAAATCAGAAGGCTACCCACACTGAACCCTGCCGGTCCCTGGCTTTTATCCTCAATGAGTTGGGAAGCCCTCGGAGAGTTCTGAGCGGAGAACTGACACAGTCACAACACATCGTTCCCCAAAGACCACTTCAGCGGCTGTGGCTGTGTTGAAAATACACTGGAAGAGGTCAAGGTGAGGGGACTGGAAGAATAATTTAGGTGAGGGATGCTGTGGCTTGGACGAAGCGGTGCTGGTGACAATGTATCCAGCATCAATGCCGGCTACTATTGAAGGTGACAGGATTGGCTAAAGGATTGAATATGGGGACGGAGGGAAAAATGAGAGTCCCAGTTAACACTTGAACACCTGGAAGAATGTGACCGCCATTTATGAAGGTGGAGGAAACTGTGGAATTAGCAGGATTTGGTGTGTGTGTGTGCGTGCGTGCGTGTTACATTTAATAAGCTTATTAGGCATTTAAGTGAAGGTGTCAAGAAGGCAGCTGGACTTATAAGGCTGGAGTTGAGGGGAGAGGTCAGGTAGGTGGTAGAAACTTGGGAGTCAGCAGCATGTAGATAGTCCTTAGAGTTGCAGGCCAGAGGAATTGCCCAGAGAAGCAGCCTTGGAGATAAAGAGGAGTCTAAAGAGGGAGCTCTGGTACCCACCTTTGTTTGGAGATAAAGGCAAATCAGAAAATGAGACTGAGAAGAAATGGCCCTTTTTTTTTTAAGAGGACCAAGGAAAAGGGAAGTGAACAGAGTTTTCAAAAAAGTGGTAATGACCCAATATGCCAAATGATACCAATGCTTAGGGGCGAGTGAGTGTGACAACCTACTGTCGGACTTGGCCACAGGGAGTCAACGGCAACCTTGCCAGGTGTCCTGGTGGAATGGTGGGTAAGAGTCTGGTGAGAATAAGGAGAAAATATGGAGGCACTGAGTAAAAGCAAGTTTTGTGAGAGTTTTTCAAAGAAATGGCGTGGTAGCTGGAACAGGATGTAGGAACAAAGAGATTTTTTTTTTTTACTATTTTTTTTAAGATGACAGAATTACAATGTGTTCGTTGGCTTGTGGGAACAGTCCAGTAGAGAGGAAAAGATCTGATGGTGCAGGAGAGTGAAGGGATAATTAGAGAATTATTTGTCACAGCAACAAATTGTGAACAGCCTAAAATGTCTATCAAGAGAAGAATAGGTAAATAAAAGATGTTCTATTCAGAATGATGAGATAGTCTTCAGCTGATGCATTGCCTAGAGAAACAAATTTCAATAGCAAAAAGGGGCCCCAGGGGCACACTTGCTTAAGGATACTTGTGCTAAGATCCCCTGTTCTATAGACCAAGGGTCCCCAACCCCCGGTCCGCAGACCAGTACTGGTCCATGGCCTGTTAGGAACCGGGCTGCTCAAGAGGTGAGTGGCAGGTGAGTGAGCCAAGCTTTGCTTGCCGTAAGGCCTGAGCTCCGCCTCCTGTCCCCCTGTCCCTCCCCTGTCCATGGAAAGGCTGTCTTCCATGAAATGGGTCCCTGGTGCCAAAAAGTTTGGGGACTGCTGCTACAGACCTTAGATCACACAGGCCCCTGCTCTTGATGTCCCCAAATACTTTCGCAGGTCCCGATGCGACCACGGCTATGTCTGAGGCTGCTTTGAAAGGTCTCCCTTCTGTTTGCCTTGCTCAGGGGGACCCCACTTCATGATGATGAAATCGTGAGATGATAAAAATTTAAATAGCAGCTACTGATTATGGAGTGTTTCCTCAACTCCTCGTCCTCATGCCGCTTACATTCTAGGTAGACATTAAATAACAACTTCTAACAATCTGAAATTTTAGTTATGGTTCTAGAGGGGTCTGGCCCGATCTAGAAGGGTCAAGAAATGCCTTTTAAGCTGAAAGCAAAAGAATGAGCATGAGGATGCCAGGCAACGGTGGGGAGAGAGGGGAGGAGGAAGGAGGGGGTGGGCACTGTAAGTGGAAGGAATAACATCCGTCCATCAATGCACCAGGAGCTGAGCAACAGCTGTGTCCGCGGTGAACAAGGCACAAATCCCTGCTTTCTTGAGGCTGCCATTCTAGTGGAGGGAGACGAAGGGCGAACGCGTAAATGACACACAATTTCAGTTAGTGATAAGTGCTATGAAGGCAAACCAGGGTGATGGTGGGGAGAGGGATTGACTAGTATTTTAAGGTGAATGGTTAGAAAATGCGTCAAGAGAGAGGTGACCTCTCACTTGAGACCTGCCATGCAAATGTGCCAGGAGAGTGTCCCAAGCTCAGGAAACAGCAGGTGCAAATGCCTTGAGGTGGGCATGAGCTTGTCACATTTGGGGAAAAGCAAGGCCAGTGTGGTGGGCTTATGAACGAGGCAGGACGCGCTGAGGTTAAGGTTCGAGAGACAAGCAAGGTCCAGATCACGTAGGGCTTTGTGACGGCGTTTGAAGCTTCCATAATCGTAGGTCTTAGCTGGGCAGCAATACCAAATGGAATTATTTCTTGGAAAAGGTCCAGGATCCCCAGGCCCTCACTGAGTAGGTGGGCTGTGGCTGGCCAGGCTCACCTCAGCTGCGGAAGCAGAGTTTTCCAGTGCCCCTCAGCCCCCCACCTGCAGCCATATATCTTACCTTATCACTCCTGTCCATTTAGCATGAGCCGCATACTCCACTCCGGAGGAGAACTTGCACTTAATTAATTTTAGATTTAAAGCAACAAGAAGTCCTTATATTAAAAACGGAGTGGGGGGGAGAACAGCTTGTTAATTAAAATGTCAGTTAGGGTGTTCCTGGCGAAAACTATGATTAGTGAGTGTTTCCTTTGGTTACAAGCCCTTGTGCTTTGATATTTTATGTGTGAATTTAAAGAACCTCACACGTGTGCCCAGCACCCAGAGACAGGCTACATTTCATGGTGGTTTCAATGGGTCATTCTGTTCAGTGAACTCCAGTGTACCCTAAGCCTGGGACTGCATCCCGAGCCAGTCTTTCAATCTCCTACCCCAGCTTCCAGCCTCAGAAGAGCGCTCTCTTGCTCTCTCTCTCTCTCTCTCTCTCTCTCTCTCTCTCTCGCCCCACCCCCTCCTCCCCAACAGACATTCCCACCAGCAGACTCTTGCCTTCCTTGTCTTTGGAAAACCCACTCTTCCTTCAGAGATTAGTGTCACTTTTTGCAAAACCTTTTTGCAAAACCTAGATCTCCCAGTCACAAATAGTTTTTTTTCTCCCTTTGAACCTACGTTGCTTACATCTTTGTTAGAAAAAAAATGTCTGAGAAAGGAAAAATTATTTATTGTTTATCCTTTGCAGCTACCTTGCAAGAAGGGTGGGTCCCTTGTTGTGTTGGTTGATGGGTGTGGGGGAGGCTGGACTGGCACAACTAGGGGAAACCTGTGCCAAATTTCTCTGCTTGAGCAAGGGAAGGGCTGTAGAAAGGCCTGGGGGTGGGGAGTATGTCTGGGAGGCCGAATGGGGAAGCGATGGGGAAGCGATGGGGAAGCGCCTACGGGGAGAGGAGGCAGCTGATGGCTGAAGAACTTTTGGCGCCTATGTGGAGGAAATAAATGTTTTATGGTGGGATTTTGGTAAGTTTCTTGTGTGGTGTGCTTTGTAAATCTTTCTTTTTGTCTCCCAATGACATCTTCAGTAAAACCTTTTATTTTCTAAGGCTTTGTAGAATTGGATTAAATTGGTTTGGAAGGGTGAGTATGGAGAGCTATGAAGGGTTTGAGATTCACTTTACTTTAAGCTAACAAGTTAGCTGCCACCGTGTTATGGGTGCTGGCAGAACACAGGAGCCTCTTGAGTAAGATACAGAGGACTGTATGACTCGTGACAGCAGCAGTAGCCAGAGTATGAGAATTTGTGCTGGTTCCCCAGTTCCCACAGAGTGACACAGAGTCAACTAACATGCAGCAGGTTCTGTTACAACCGTAGGGAACCCAAATCTTTTATAATAAGCAGTAAGGCTAACTGAAACTTTTCCTGGAGAGAGACATATCTTTATGTTGCATAACGCGCAAACTGTCCCTTTGCTCTGGAGAGAGATGACCTCTGGCTTCCAGGGCTGTTCGCTATACAAATGCACTTAAGCGATAGTCCCAGTCAAAGGCAATCAGTACCTTGGCTAATAAAATGTGCAAAAATGCAAGCAACCCATGGAGAGTTGTCTCCCCAGAGTAAGTGAAATGCTAATCCCTGCTTCAAGGTGGGTGTGCAATGAGACCGTAAATGTTTATGATCCCTAGTGACATCTGGGTTTCGAAGCTTTATACTGTGTTTTCGAAAAGAACTAGTTTATCATGTACTATATCAGAATTGTTGTATAACAAACCACGCAAAACTTGGAGCTTAAAATAAAAATGACTTATTATTGCTCATGAACCTGAGCCACCTGGGAGGCTCTGCTGATTGGGTCTCGGCTGGGCTGATCTTGGCTGCACTTTCTTACATCTCCTCAGCCCTAGCTGGGCCACTGGGGAGGCTTGGCTCTGCCCCGCGTGGTGTTTCATGGCATGACAGGGTTCCAGGGGACAGAGCAGCAAGGACCCGAGCCTCCTGAGGTCTAGGCTTAGAATTGCCCCCTTCTCCTGGCCAACGTAACTCACAAGATAGACCATATTTATGGCATGAGAAATAGGTTCCACCTCTTACGAGAGGAATTCCAAAGCCACTTTGCAAAGGCACATACACAAGTTCTGTCCAGGAAAAGTCCAGCCATTGTTAATATAACAAGAGCGGTTTGTGCGACATTGATGTAGCCTGGTAGCCAAGGAGAGTGGACTGGAATGGGCATGTGTGAACAATGACGACTTCACTGTACTAGTCACTGGGGTGGTAGGTGCCATTGAGTGAGCATGTGTACCGTGTGGCCATCGCATTTCAAAATGACTGAGTGAGTAGAGCAATGAATCTGCATCAAATTTTGCATTAAACTTGAATATTCCTCCATGGAAACTATTTGGATGATTCAGAAGTCTGCAGCTATGGGCAACTGGTGATTGGCAGCTTCATCATGACAACATGCCCGCTCATGCATCATGTCTCATGCAGAGTTTTTTGGTGAAACATCAAATCACCCAGGTGACTCAGGCTTCCTACACCGCAGATTTGGCACCCTGAGACTTCTGGCTTCTCCCAATATTAAAGCCACTTTTGAAAGGGAAGAGATTTCAGACCGACGATGAGATTCAGGAAAATACAACAGAGCAGTTGATGGCGATTGGGAGAACTGTGTGAGGTCCCAAGGTGCCTACTTTGAAGGGGATTGAGGCGTCATTGTCCTATGTACAATGTTTCTTTTGTCTTGTATCTTCTTCAGTAAATGCCTCTATTTTTTTCTTTTTTTGGTAATATTTAAAAATTTTTATCCTTAAAATGAAATTTTAAAACACACAAAGCATTAATTGATATGACAGTCTTCATTTTTGTCTTGCAACGAACATTTCAGACATAGGAAAAATAATCTCTTGCACTGACGTTGCTTAAACCATGAAAAAAAAGTCTCAAAGTGTCTTCAGTTTGAGTGTTGGGTCACACATTGCTTCCTATGAGCTCCTTTAAAAAAATTATTGTTATTCTTTTACAGTTGTCCCAATTTTTCCCCCTTTGCCCTTCTCCACCCAGCCCACCGTGGCTGGGTACCTTCTGGACAGACCTTTTACACAGAGAGAAGAATAATTGGGGCTATTTTTACAATCAGTCTATCATGTTTGCCTTTCCTACTGGACCCTGAGCTGCTAAATAACAGGGATTTTGTCCTATTTATGCCTCTATCTTGGTGACTGGCCCTAGCTAAGCAATGAGAAGACATTAGTAATGTCTTTCAAAATGGATGAATGATAAGCGATAGGATGAATGAAATGGACACAATAAGGAGTTGTTCTCTCTGTGAACCCAAAACAGGGAGTACTCTGGTCCCTGCCCCAGACCACAGCTGTCACTGCCCAACGGTATACCTTGTTCTGTCAGTGTCTTCTCATCCCTGCTGTTGCTGCATTCACTTGGGTCCTCATCATATCAACCCTGGTCTGTTCTGTAGCCCTGTTATTCTCTGCCTGCTTCAGCTTATTTCTGGAACAATGTCTGGAGTTGAGCTGGAGGACCTCTCCAACCCGTCCTCCAGCTCAACTCCAGACATTGCTCCAAAATGCACACCTGACTCTGTCGCTCCTCCATTTAAACCTGTTGCTGACTCTCCCAGGCCTACAAAATAAGGTCTGGGGTCTTTAGCATTGTGTTCAAGGCCGTTCCCCTCAGGGCTTGGATCCTGCTCTTCTTTGCCTCAGGTCCCACATTCCTGCCACCCCAGATCATCTTGAGTGTGGGCAGGGCTGACAGCCCCCTGAACTTTGGTCTCAACCATGCTCTCTGTCTGCCGTGTACTTGCCCAAAGTCTCCCCCTTTGCTCAAGTGTCACCTGGACCTTACAGGAAGAGACATAGACCTACATTTGCTCTCAGGCTACTCTAGGGCACTTTCCCTGTTCCACAGATCTGGCTGGCTGTCTCGGGCCTTTATGGGCTCTCTCTCTCTCTCTCTCTCTCTCTCTCTCTCCCTCTCTCTCTCTCTCTTTCTCTCTCCCCCCTCTGGACTAGAACAAGTTCTCCCCCCTCTGGACTAGAACAAGTTCTCTTGGTTTCCTTGGGATTCCACACCCACTTCTGCAACTTGCCCTGAAAGCACAGTGGGGTCTCATGCAGAGTTGACCCCCATAATGTTTGCTGAACTGAACTGAGATATATGGAGACGGAGAGGAGGGCAGGAGCAGGAGGAGAGGGAAGCTAAAAGAGGGGAGGGAAGAGTGGGAAGGGAAGGGGAGGAGAACGCAGAGAAGGGAGGAGGAGGGAAGAGAGAGACTTCAGCCTTTGCAGAGCCATAACCATCCAATGCATCTGGCTCTGCCCTGGGAATCTGCCCTGGGGCTCCTCTCCCAGCAGCCCTTTCTGCAACAGGTCATAGCCTGGGGGCTAAAGGCTTTCCACCCCAGGCTCCTGGAAGTGGAACCCCAGCCTCAACCCCTAGCCAAAAAGACCCTGCATGGCACTGCTGGGAGGTGGGTCAGGGGTGGAGGAGGGAGCCTTCCTATTGTCTTGGGTTTTCAATATTTTAATCTGTTACTAGCTTTATTTAATTTGTCACTTAATTACTGTTTACTGAGTATGCTTGTAGTTAACATGTATTTATTTATTGTGCAGTTTGATTTTAGTAGAAGTAGATTTTTTTCCCTTCTCCTTTCTCTATATCCGTATTGTTTATTCTATTAAGGTATGATTAGGTTTGTTTGTTTTTTAAAAATTTTTATTTACTTATTTTTAGAGAGAGGGAAAGGGAGGCAGAAAGAGAGAGAGAGAGATGTCATTTCATTGCCTCTCACATGCGCCAAGCTGGGGGACCTGGTCCACAACCCAGGCACGTGTCGTGCCTGGAAATCGAACAAGTGACCCTTTGGTTTGCAGGCCAGTGTTCAGTACACTGAGTCAACCCAGCCAGGGCCGATCGGACTGAAAAAATTAAAAACAAAACAAAACAAACAACACACAGAAAATAAAGTCCCTTGATGTTCCTTCCTTCAGAGATAGCCACTGTTGACAATGTGGTGTATACCCTTTCAGGCTTTTTTTAAGCGCTTATATAAATATATACGGATGTGACCCAAACATACCTAAGAAGCCTTTAAGGCCAGTCTCCGGCCAACAGCGCACCCAGACTTACCCTAGTCGGTCTCCGGGAGCCTGAAGGATAATGTGAGTCTTTATCATTGGTTTCCTTAACAAGGTGGCACAGGGGCTTTGTTCAGAGTTTTGTCAAAGTCAGCTTTAGACATCACTTCTTCTCCCCCAAGAGTCTCACTCACAGCAGCTGCGAAAAACCTCTTTTCACTTCCTCCCACTCATTCCTTTCTGTCTTTGGGCTGCGCCCTCCTGTACTCCATAGCCATGGAGCCCTCATCTCCGTGCACAGCTCCCAGGACATGTGGCTCTTCTGTGAATGCTGTTCTTTTAAGATTCAGGCCGCCTGGAACTTTTAAGAAAAGAGTTGCATCTCTCTGTTGGCATAAACAGGATCACGTTGTATACGTTATTTGGTCAATCACTTTTTCTTTTCACACCCTGCCGTTAGGGGTATAGTGCCATGCCTGTGCATTTAAATCTGTGATTTCCTTTTTAAGTATAGGGCACGGGTCCATTGAACGCATGGTCTGGATTTATTTAACCAGTCCCTTGCGACTGGGCATGCCAGCGCCTTCCATTTTCACCACTAAAACCAAAGCTGCGATGAGCACTTTGAGCTCTCATGCTTTTTCTGTCTCTCCTGCGCGCCCCAAGGTTTGCTGTCCTAGCCAGATGCCTGGTGAAGCTCCAGCTTCTGTTTGGCTTTACTGTGCTGCACGTGTTTCCATTGTCTTCCTTCTGGTTCCCTTGGGAACCTGCCCTCTCAGTCCCTGTGATCCTGAGGGGCTGTCATGTTGCTCTACCCTCTGGCGTGGTGGGGGGCAGTCACTTGACCAGGCCAGCTAATCAAAGCACCCCTTCCTGCTGGCCTTGGTGACAATCCCATCACTTTCCACTGTTGTGTCCACTGTCCCTGTCCTAGCCCCAGGCTCGTCACCTTTGCCCTGACCACTGCCACAGCCTTCTCGCTGTTGTCTCTTCCTCCCGAGCTGTGCACCTGTCATCCATCCTCCACTACAGCTCATCGACGTTGGCTCTGTCATTCCTATGCTTAAAAGTCATTGGTGGTGACTCCCTGTTTTCTGTGAATGAAGTCCTATCTCTTCAATCTGCCATCCAGAGCCCACAGTGTGGCTCTTGCTTACTGCTCTATCCCTGGGGGTCTCTACTCTCTTTCACACATACCAAATTATTAGCAGAGTGTGTCACTTCCCAGTTTGGGGAACATAACCTGCATTTTCCAGTTTCCATCCTTTTGACCATGCTCTTTACGCCACAGTGATCTCATCCCCAAACAAGGTCCAGTTCCCACCTATGTTTTAAGCTCCTGGCCCACTATCTCCCCCAGCAGCAAGAGGAAATGATCAATGTTCCCTTCCTTGGGAACGTTACCGGCTGATGACCTAATATTTTTGTGCTCTGCAGAGATTACTGACTACAAGGGAGCAGAAACCCACTGGACCAGCTCAAGTAAGGGGAAACAGTACCTCCTGAAGGACGTGGAGGTCTCACGGAAACCTAACTCAGCCAGACCTCATGGAAATTGAAACTGGGATCTGCGAAGCCATCAGGGGTCGAGAGTGACTCCATCTCTCTGCCTCTGCCCTCTCATTAGTTCAGCATGTATGATGGCAGGACTGCCCCTCTCCGTGATGACACTGGAAGCACTTTTCTATTTGCATCCCTGCCCTGCCCACCCAGGGTATAACCCAGGGCTTGGCACATTGTAAGCAGGAAAAAGCAAGCTAGCAACCTTTTAGTGCTTTCACAGATAGCACATGGAGATTTGTGGATTTGTGTTTTCATTTTATCTTGTTTAACCTCCCAACACCCCCCACCAAGATTAGGTACTATTATTTCTCATTTTACAGATGAGGAAACTGAGGCCATACTCTTCCCATGCTGACATTCCTTGGCTTATGGTGGCATCACTCCAACTTTGGCTTCCATCATCTGTCTCCTTCCCCGACTCTGGCCCACCTGCCTGTTTCATCTAAGGACAGCTGAGGTTACACTGGGCCCACCAAGACAATGATAGTTTTTTCATCTTGAAATCCTTAACTTAATAACATCGTCAAAGTCCCCTTGTCATGTAAGGTAACATGTTCACAAGTTTTAGGGCTTAGGATGTGGGCATCTTTGGGGAGGGTGCTATTCTGCCTACTATATCCACTTCACATTATAAAGGTTGCATGCCTGGCACAGGGTACTTGCTAGGTATGACAGTTGTTACTATTCTTAAAAAGAGTTCCAAATTCGCAATGAGAAGCTGGGACCTCATTGTGAAAAGAATGGGAGTAAATGGAGACCCACTTCCCATAGAAATCTCCCAGGTTTTACACCTGTGAACAACAATGTAGACAGTCATTTGGCTGGGATGGGAAACCAGGAAGGGAGAGAGAATATATTTTAGACTTCTTTTAGAAATCAGGCTTGACCCCTTTAAGATCAACTTGCTGTCTCTTCCTTAGGTGCCAAGACACACAGAAGAGGGGAAGGGGTGGACAGAGAAGGTGTTTGCAAAATTACTTCCTGAACTTGTTTTTCTGTCACTGACCCAGAAACTGACCATTCTCTGACCTACCCAGTTTTGTCCTTCTCTAGTTCCGCAACGCGGATTTGGTTCTTAGTTTGACCAAACTTCCCATCTTCCTTCTTTGCTGACTCTTAGAATCTTAGACGCTTTGCTGCGTAGTACCCCCCTACTTGCCCAGAATCTACACAGACCAATAGCCCGGCAGTGGACATTGACAGGTCTGGCTTCCCCAGCCACACAGAGAGCTCCGACCAAGGGCACTGGCTCCAACAGTTGGCCTTGTACCGACTTTGCTTCTGCAGCCAAGCCCAGAGAGCAGCATCCGACATTACAGCCATGAACTGGGGGCAAACTCTGCTCGAGGTCACCAGCTACCTCCACACAGGGCACATCTTAACCTGAGAGATCTGTTGACCCTGGAGGAGGAGCAGCTTCCCCTGAAATTTTAGGCAGGATCTGAGCACGGAGAGATGTGCACCATGGTTGTTTTTTTGTTTTTTTTAATCAGGTTCTAAAATGGATCTGGGAACCCCAAACTATTCACAACCACAGAGAGACATGTCATCAATTAAATCCTTGACCCTCATTGATTTTGCTTTTTTGATGCTTCTCCCAAAGGCCCAGACAACCCTGTGACCCAGTGGTGCCGAGCTGAGCCAAGTGCTTCTTCATCTTAGTTGGGAGAGGCTCCTGCCTGCTCGGAGTTTTGAGGGTTATAATTGCCCAGCAGGCCCAGAGCTTTCTCTTTTCTGCTGAGCTCTGCCACTCAGACCCACATTCATTATGTGGGGGCTTATACACAGAGGCCCCGGGAGAGAGGGATGGCCCGACTCCACTCCAGATGCACACGGTCCCTGTGGTCATGCCCTCTATTAGAGCACGGCTGGGCAGACCCCTCGGCCTTTCTCCAGGAATTTGAAAGGATCAGGATGAAGGCTAAAGCTTAGATTTTTGAGCAGAGGTAATTTCAGAAGGTAGAATCGTAGCTTAAGGAACCCTCTGGAGAATTTTCCTTATGCAAAGCTAACAAGACATTGTGATAATTTCTCCGGCGCTGGCCTCATTCCAAGTTGGATTTTAAACGCAGATTATAAAGCAAACACCATCCCCCACAAGTATTAGAGGAGGGGAAAATAACAGAACGGGGGCTGCAAAAATGGTCTCTATTGTGGGACCAAAAGCCGTCAATCATGCAGGCTGACAGGCGTCAGAGATTGACAGACAGGCCCTCTCTCCTGACTTCAGTTATCAAGGGGAATGGGAAAAGTGTCTGCAAGAACATGTTAAATTGCCAAAGTCATTACCAGTCACCAATTACCAAAGAAAAGATAACAAGGTGTATTTTAGAAAAATCGATGCAACAACATGCATTTCAATACAGCGAGTTTTTTAGAACTTTTGAAAACAAAATGAACTATTTAGGGAATACACAATGGTTTTCAGTGAATACCAAACACTGGGCTTTGTAAAGTCATCAATATTCACTTTAAATTTGGCTCTGCTTAAGGGGAGCAAAGATCAAGCAGTAAACTAATATACTTCTTTTTTCTTTCTTTTTTCTTTTTTTTTGCCTGCAGTTCCAGCTAAAGGACAAAATAATGATTGGAGGGCCAGGTGGGTCTCCTGTAAACTCCTCCACAGAAAGTCCTGGCTGGTCACTGAAGGCACCTTCTGCGGCTCTGGGCCTGGACAGGGCAGGTCAAGGAGGCAGTGGTGTGCTGGCCAATGACATGTGGGCATCTGTCCCATTGGGACCTTTCACACAATGCAGCAGAACTCCCTGATCGCCTGCTCTGAGCCCTGCCTTGGGATGGCCCCTGAGGATGAAGAGAGGAAGGACACGGTTCCTGCCCTACTGGGCCCTGCAGTCTGGAGTAGGGGAGGGCACATGACCCCAGTGAATTCTAGGGCAAAGCAGACCGATAAGAATTATCAAACTGAGGATGAATGAAATGCAACAAGGGAAAAGGAAAGGGTGGGGCTCCTGCAGCCTGGACCAATAAGAGAAGGTTGCAGAGAGAAGAGAGGACCTGAGCTAATTATTGGAGGATGAGGACCGCTTTAACTGGAGATGCAAACACCTGAAAGGAGGACGGTGTGGCAAGATGGAGGCATTTTGCCATTTTGTAGGCAAGGGGAGCCATTGCAAGCTCTTGAGCTGGGGAGTAGGACGACCAACGGTGTGCATTAGGCAGACAGCTGTGGCAGCAGTGCAGTGAATGGACGAGAGGGTAGCACTTTATAGGATGTTTGGAGTACATCCAATGAGAGTGGCTGAAGTCTGGGCCAGGGTAGGGGTAGCAGGGAAGGCCCAACGGGCTGCCCTCATACTGCATGCATGAGCCCGAGAGGCCTTTCCTTGTCCTCTGCTTCTAGGAAGGCCGCTCACCTCTCAGGCCCGGCCCAGGCACTGCGTCCTCACGCTGCATCTCTCCATCCACTGTTGGAACATCTCCCTCCCTCTCT
This sequence comes from Mormoops blainvillei, assembly GCA_004026545.1. Classification (NCBI taxonomy): domain Eukaryota; kingdom Metazoa; phylum Chordata; class Mammalia; order Chiroptera; family Mormoopidae; genus Mormoops; species Mormoops blainvillei. The sequence continues at coordinate 57,242 of PVJD01007439.1, forward strand.
GAGCTCCAGGGGCTCTCTGTGGAGTGACCCACTGTGTATGAGTTTCACTCGGTTGGCACAACAGTCCAGGTTAGAAGCTCTGGAGGACAGAATCCTGTCACATACATCTCCGTGACTCCCCTAGCACGCCGTGCAGACCGACTCACGGCAGAGGGAAAATGTGAAACAGCCAAACCCCAAGCAGGGCTCTGAGCTGTTGTGAATTTGCCCAATGGGCCACTGATTTTCAGCTTGGTTAAAATAAGACTTATAAAACTTTCCTGACCCCGCAGCGTGAGCAGGACCTGGAGGCAGTAGACTGAGTGCCCAGGGAGAGAGAAAGGGTTGCTGGGCCTCAGGAATAGAATGTAATAGGGGGAAGCAGAGGCACTTGCAGTCAGCGTGGGAGGAAAGCAATTCTCCTTCCATTCGATTGGCCATATCAATGACCCAAACAGCCACTTTTGAGGGTGAAAAGGGTGCCATCTGCAGTTACTACATGACAGCAGGCTTAAATTGGGATTGTCCCCGAAAGAATAGAAAGTGGGATCCCTGAAATCATAGGCACTGCTGTGAGTTTGCCTCCCCACTCCCCCACCACGACTCTTTATACTTTACAAATGGTGGGAACTTCCGCTCCTGGCCTCTCCCCATTCCCCCTCCTCCTCCCCAGGACTTACCTGCGTCTGCGTAGTTCGGAATGAGGACTGAGTGCTTGCTGCTCAGCCCCTTCTAGATCATCTTCTTTTTGGAGCAGCTGTGCTTAGGACTGGGGCATTTTCACGTCCTCTATGTGGTCAGCTTAAGGGATGGATCTGTTCTTGTGGAAGGGGCCAAGTTTGCCTCGTTGACCAGTGATTGGGTGAAGGAAGAAGTAGTAGGAGCGTCAGCTGACCACTGACCTAAACCTTTATTGGCCCTTGCAAAACTCTGTCTCTCTGATTCTAGTATCTTCTTCTCAGGTGGTTCTATACTCAGAGCAGGGTGTGACCCTCACTTCCCCCAAAGCAATCTCTGTCCTGAGCAGAGGCTGGGGATGTTCAGAATTGGATAGAGGTTCTCATACAAGGGTGTGGCATGCCAGGGGAGACAAGGACTGGGGAGGACGCTAGAACGTGAATAACTCAAGAAAAAGAAAGATCTGGGCGGAAGTTGTCTTCATGTCCATATCTGAGTGTGAGTTTTTACCAGTTTTTTGGGGGGAAGATATGGAAATTAATTACCAGATCCCACTACATATTTTTTAAATAAATTTTGAGATAAATTACATGGAATAAACAAACCCACTTGAGTTTTGACAGATGTATATACCTGTTTAACAGTACACCAATCAATACATAGGGCATTTCCATCTCCTGCAAAAGTGCCCTCACGTGCCGCTTTCCAGTCAATCCACCCCAAAGAGCCACCGGCAAAATTTCCATCATTAGAGATTAATTTTGCCAGTTCTAGAACATCACACACATGGATTCAAACAGCATGTTGTCTTTTGTGTCTGATTCATCCATATTGTAGCATGAATTAGTGATTCTCATTTTTCATTGCTAAATAGTACTCCATTGTATAGATGTACCACAGTTTTTATCCATTCACCTGTTGACAGACATTTGCATTGTTTCCCGTTTTAGGCTCTTCTCAATAAAGCTACTTTTCTGAATAAAGGCTTGTGTACAAGCCTTTCTGTGGCTATGTGTTTTTCTTGGGTAAATACCTAGGTATTGCTGTGTCATATAATAGGTGTATACTTAAAGGAAACTACAAAACTCTTTTCTAAAGGGGATATAGAATCACACATCCTCCACCAGAAATGAAGTTCTAATTGCCCTACATACTCACTAACACTTAGTATTGTCAGTCTTTTCAGTTCGTCATTGTCGTGAGTATAAAACAATATTTCATTGGGGTTTTAATTTGCATTTCTTTGGTGATTAATGAGGTTGAGCTGTTTTTTTGTGTGTGTTTATTGTATATTACATTTTTTTTATTTTGTAAAAGTCTGATAAAATATTTTGCCCATTTAAAAATATATATTTATATTTTATATATTATTGATCATATTATATTTAAATATATTATATAAATATAAATAAATATACATGTCAACTTGACTGGTCTAAGGGATGCATGGCTAATTAGTTAAGCATTATTTCTGGGTGTGTCTGTGAAGATGTTTCTAGAAGAAGTTAGCATTTGAGTCAGTACACTAAGGAAAGAGATCTGCCCTCAACAATGTAGGTGGGCATTATCCAATCCCTTAAGGGCTTGAATGGAACAAAAAGGTGAAGGAAGGGCAAATTGTCTCTCATCTTGAGCTGGAACATCCATCTTCTCTTGACCTGGGATATCAGAGCACTTGGTTCTTGGGTCTTTGGGCTCCAGCAGTCCCCCAATTCTCAAGCTTTTGGATGTGGACTAAATTATATCAGCCTGCAACTTCCCAGCTCTCCAGTTTTCAGATGGCAGATTGTGGAACTTCTCTGCCTTAAAAACTGTGTAAGCCAATATCTGTAATAAACCTCCTCTTATATAAATACTTATCCTTTTGGTTCTCTTTCTCTGGAGAACCCTGACTAATACCATATATAAAACAAAGGACAAAGTACTTTTTGTGCTCTGTTTTATAGTTTTAGGATATATGTTTAGCGCTGTAAACCATTCAAAGGGTTTTTTTTTGGTATGGTGTGAGGTATGAGTCACAGTTAATTTTTTTTCCATAAGGGTACTCAGTTGTTCTATCATCATTTATTGAAAGACTGTTCTTTCCTGCATTAAATCACCTTGGCGCCTTTGCCAAAAATCAACCGAACATATACTCATAGGTATATTTCTTGACTTTATTCTGTTCCACTGGCTTATCTGTCTATCCTTATGCGAATATTACATTGTCTGATTACTATAGCTGTATAATAAGTCTTTAGATCAGGTAGTATAAGTTCTCTAACTTCAGAACACTACACTGTATATCATGTGTAATTGTTGGGAAAAAAGTGTGCTTGAATTAAACGTATAATAAATTGTATACATTATCCTTTCCTAGTGTGGGTTGTTCAGTCACGCTCAGCCGATATGTTTGCGGTCTTCTGGGACTGCTGAGTTAAAGTACTCACTGGATCTTGCCGTAGAGAAAGGCCTGGACTGGAGCGCGCCCCCGCCATAGCAGCCGGGTCGGCTGGCAACCAGAGCGCCAGCCCCTTTCCAGGCTGCTGCTTTTTAACAAGGCAGGTTTCAGGCTGGGTTTACCTCCCTTCACACTAGCACTTCCAAAGACAGCAACACATCTGTTGTCTGGTTTTCTAGCTGTGGTGCGGTGGAAGGAATACAGGCCTGCCCCGACGGGGGTGGCTCAATGGGCTGGGGGTCATCCTGCAAACCAAAAGGTCACCGGTTCAAACCCTTGTCAGGGCACATGCCTGAGTTGCGAGCCAAGTCCCCAGTTGGGGGCATGTGAAAGGCAACCGATGTTTCTCTCCCTCTCTTTTCCCTTCCTTTTCTTCTCTCTAAAAATGAATAAATAAAATCATGAAAGAAGGAAAGAAAGAAAGGAAAGAAAGACGAAAGCAAGCAAACAAGAAGGACTAGCCAGCTGCAGAGCTCCCCCTCTCTGGCATTTACCACAGTACTGATTTACACAAAGGTCTTGAAAAGACGTAAATTGATGAGCTGTCTTCAGGATGCCTGGATGCGTCCAATGCCCCAGCAGATCTGCTGGTCCCCAGCCCAGGAACTGCCCTCAGCCAACTACTCGGACACTGAATACACAGTAAATCCTTATCAGAGCCTGTGGCTGAGCCAGATATTACCTGGGGGCAGAGGCAGTGTCATTCTATTCCAAAGGAATAGCTTCCCTGAACTGCAGTTTGAATCCCACTCTCTCATGGTCCTTGTTTCTATCCAGCAGGTGTGTTCAACACAGCCTTCAACCTGGACTGCAGTGTAGACTTGGAATCAGAAGACGTGGCTTCAAATTCTGGCCCTGACACCTACTAACAGAGTGGCCTTCGGCAAAGTTCACATTTTGGGGTCTAGTTCTTCCTATAGGGAACAGAGAACCTCTAGCATCATCCTTATAGGGCTGCCATATGCACATGGATGCATTCTATCAATATAAGCACAGTGTGTGCTTGGTGGAGTGCAGGAACCCATGTAAAGGGTTATCATTACTATTATCTCTTTTTTTATCCAAAATGTAGCTACAGAGGCACAGGGAATATCAGTGGCTCCTATAGGAGAAAAGGTGTATATATTAGTTTTCCGTGGCTGCTATAACAAAGCACCACAACTTGGTGACCAAAAGCAACGAAAATTTATTCTCCAATAGTTCTGGAGGCCAAAAGCCTGGAATCAGTCTCACTGGGCTGAAATTAAGGTGTCGGAAGGGCTGTGCTTCCCCGGAGGCTCTTGGAGGAAACCTGCTCCTTGCCTCTTCCGGCTTCTGGTGGCAGCTGGCACGCCCCGAGCTCGTGGTTGCATCACGGCAATCTCTGCCTCCATCCCCTCTTCTGTCTGCTTTCCTCCGCCTCTCTCTCTCTCAGGAGGACGCTTGTGATAGTGCTTAGAGCCCAGCTGGTTAATCCAGCACAACCGCCTCATCTCAAGATCCTTAACAACATTTGCGAAAACCTTACCACACAGGTGACATTTGCAGGTTCCAGGGATTAGGATTCGATGTCTCGTGAGGCCATCAGGTAGTCTCTGCAGTGTGTGTGTGTGTGTGTGTGTGTGTGTGTGTTGGTGGTTGTGATATAGGCCAGAAAAAAAAACCAAACACATCCTGTCATATTTATACAAATCACCTTCCAAGTGAAACATCCTGCAGTTTGCTTTAAATGACCTTCATGAAAACTTGCTTAAAGTTTCCCCAGACTTCCTGGTAGAAGAACATTCATTTTGTAGATTCACAGAATGCAAGAGCTCTCATTCACTGGCATTTACCATTCACTCAGACCAGGGACCCACTAACTACAATCCTTGGGTCAGTTTCAGTCCCTGCCAGTTACTCAGTGTTGTGTAGTTGTGACAGAGACTACTTGGCCCTAAAAAGCTAAAATGTTTACTATCTGGCCCTTTACAGAAAAAGTATGCTGGCTGTTGGCCTAGACCCAAGTCTCCGCTCTACAGATGGGGAAGCTGAGGCCCAGGAGAGAAGATGACTTGCCCAAGTTCCCACAGGGACTTGGGGACAGGTTCCAGACCTGAAAGTCTAGTGCTCTTTCTCAGAATTCCTCAGAACTTCCTCAGGCATGTGGGTGAGCGGAGCCCAGGGCCTCAGAAGTCAAGTTCAGGCAGATCTCAGTTTCCTACAAGGAAGACCTTTAAGCAGGAGCTGCCCCAGCCCTGGGAGAGGTTCAAGCAGATGCTGGATTCTTTCCAGTGAATATCCCCAACGGGGAGCCTGACAAGTAAATGAATGGATAATGGGGAGAATAAATGATGTGGTCAAGGCGTTTGAGGGCCCTAAGCTGGCATAGTGCTTCCTAGGCCTAGACAACACTGGAAGCATTGAGCTAGGGCAGCCAGAGGGAACCCAGAGACCTGGCCCAGCCTGCCAACCTCTGCCCTGAGGCCGAGATGGGACTTAGCCCCTAACTGGCCACCTCCTAAGGAGCTGCAAGAAAACTCGAGAGTTTGCAGAAGCAGCTGAGCTGGTGAAGCCCACCAGTGACTCTCAGAGAGGTGGAGAGGGACCATGGGGCCTTTAATGATGACTAATTTGCAGCTTATTAATGCAGCGGTAATTAAGAATATTCATTTTATTAAAAGCCATTTATTGTAACAGGGAATGCTATTCTGGAGACTGACATTGTGCTCACGCACCAACCGGCAGAGGTCTATTGTGGCTCTGTGGATGGCAGGCGCTGCGTCACTAATTGTTAAGAGTTTAGGGTCTAATTTTAAACCCTTTTAATTCCATTTGAAATAATTGCTCTAATGAAATTCAAAGTACTCAGAGGCAGCCATGGAAAAGGTGGATGGTGTGCCCCTCCTGCCCCAGGGAGCCTGGCTTTGAGAGCTTGGCGGAGGCTGTACTTGCCAGGGGGCTTCTCAGGCTGCTCCCCCTTCCCTAACAGGAAATCTGCCCCGGGGAAGGCTGAAGACGTCTGGGGAGGACCCGGCCCCTGTCCGCGGTGCTGACCACCTCTGAGGCTGGGCAATGGCTTGCCTGGCTGGAGAGGGACTGCAGGAAAAGGATGCTGTCTGGGATAAGTCGTTTCTGTAAACCCCACAGGGGCAGGATCTGCAAAGAGAAGGGGGAACCAGCACCCAGAGAAGATGTCCTTAGCTCCCCTGGCGCCATGGACTCACATAGGACATGCCTCAGAGCAGCAGAGCCCAGGGATCATCTTCAATACCACAAAAGTCCCATGAGAGCTTCCTGCATGCCAGGCGCTTCACCAGGCATTTTACATTCATCACCTCACCTAATTCACACAACCACCTTGTGAGATGGGTTGCATCATTTTCTCCATTTACTGATGAAGCAACTAAGGCTGGAAGAGGATCAGTATCTTTTCAAAAACCATTCAGGATAAGTGACTGAGGCAGACTTGAACGGAAGATTTTCTTTCTCTCTTCTCAGAGGTTGTTCATCCAGTTTACATCTTGCAGAGGTGGGTCTGGAACCAGCACAGAGTTAACTCAAGTGCAATGCTTGCTGCTCTATATCCGAGGCAGAGGGGTCGGGGGAAGGACATATCAGAGAAAGCGGATGGCATGAGCAAAAGCTCAGAAGCTTGAAAGTCTGTGGCATCTGGTGGCAAGACCTAAGATGATCCCTATGGCCCCTGTCTTCAGTGTGCAGACCCTGAGTGTGGTTGAGGCCAGTGACTTCTTTCTAACCAGCAGATTAATGGCAAAGGTGATGGGATGTCACTCTCATTACTACATTACATTTATAGGACTCCATCTTGCAAGCAACTTTTCACTGTCTCTCCCTCTGGCTTTGAAGAAGCAAGCACCCATGTTGTGAACTGGCTGTGGGGGGACTCACGTGGCAAAGAGCTGGGGTGGCTTGTTGGAGCAGAGAGCCTCAGTCCTACAGCTTCAAGGAACTAATGTCTGTCAGCAACTTTAGCAAGCCTCAAAGTGAACTCTTTCCCGGTCACACTTCAAGATGAGAATGCAGCCCAGCCAACACCTTGGTTGCAACTTGGTAAGATCCTAATGCAGAAAATCTAGTTAGACCATCCCTGGACTTCTGATCCGTGGACACTGGAAGATAGTACATGTATGTTGTTTTAAGCTGCTAAATTTGAGATAATTTGTTACTCACCAATAAAAATGAATGCAACATCTAAAAAGAATGGCAGGAAAAGCAGGGTGGCTAGGATAACTTTCAATCTTTTTGCCCATGTGACACATGTCCCATCATAAACAGTGGCCACTGATAGCAATGCAGAAAGTTAAACTGCAAAGGGAAACAGAGCCTTCAACAGGAGGGACCTTTAGATCATGTTAAGAACTCCATGTTAAGAACTTATATCCCCTAGTCCTGGCTGGTGTGGCTCAGCGGATTGAGTGCTGACCCGTGAACCAGAAGAACTTATATCCCCTATGCAGAGGTGCCCAAACTTTTGGCATCTCTGGGCCATACTGGAAGAAGAGGAGTTGTTTGGGCCACACATTAAACACATTGTGATATGTAATCACACACAAAAAATTTCATGTTTTAAGTAAATTTATGATTTCGTGTTGGGTCACACTCATAGCCATCCCATGGGCTGCAGGTTGGACATCCAGTGGGGCAGAGTTTTAGACTGGGGTGGCATGGTCAGATCTGTGCTAGAGAAAGGGCACTCTGGTGGCCAGGGCTTAGGATGAACTGGGGGCAGGGGGGCCTGGCAGGCTATTGCAGCTCTTCCATCAAGAGATGACGAGAACTTGCACCAAGGCAGAAGCTGTGAAGGTAGAGAGGAACGCAACTTGTGTTTTGGACGTAGAAAGTAGAACATCCAGCAAGATAATATTTCTTCTACTCGCAATGATCTTCAGGAAAGGAAATATTTTAGCTCAAATTTTCCTTGTGTCCAATACCCCAAGTGACTTCATTAACTTGGTTTCAACATCGCTTTATTAGTGATATTGCTATAAAGAGATCCTGTGTTTGGGGGTCGCCTTCTTTCCCCAAGCACATTGTGTTGCAGTCTGACTTTCTTGGGGGCAGCTGTGACTGTTTTCATTTTATAGGACCTCAGAGGATGACTTCAGTGAAGTCACCCCCATGGGGTCTGTCTGGTGAAATGCCACTTATCACGTCCCTGCCACCATCTAAATAATTAGCATTTCTCCCATTCTGCAGAGAACTCACTTGGACCTTAAGAACATCTTATAGAATAAATGGTAAGTGCTAAGACAGAAATCCTGACCCTTCACCATCCTATCCATTCTTCAAACAGTATTGACACTAGGCATGGGGAGTACCAGAGTTAAATGGGAAATAGCCTTACCCTTAGGGCATTCACAATCTATTGAGAAAGAAAAATGTGTAAAACAAAAATTGTAGCAAAAGATCCCTACACGAAGGCACGCACTGAGTAGTCTGGGATTCCCAATGAAAGGATTGGCACAGCATGTCACTTGAGGGGTTTTCCAAGCAGAGGGTTCAGCTAATGTTGATGCACAGGGGCAGGAAAAGACACAGTATCTCTAGAAATGAATGTAGCATGGGGTTCAAGGGAGGGAGGGATGGAGAGTTAGGCAACCTGAGGTTGGAGAAGTCAGCAGCATTCAGATCACACAAGATCTCATGGGTTTAAGAGGCCTGGACTGTATTTTGTGGGCAGAAGGACCTGTTAAAGGAGAGTAAGCAGAGAAGGGACATAGCTGGAGTTGCATTCTAGAAAGCTGATTCTTGTGCATTGTGATCGCATCATACAAACTGGGTGCTCCCTTGGGTTCTCTCTTTCTCAGTGAATGAGGCCAAAAGTCTGAGAGTAATCCAAGACATATGTTCTTCCTACAATCACCAAACCCCATCTTTATTACCTCCTTAATACCCATCAACATTGTTCACTTCTTTTGAACTCCACGTCCCCATAGCATTCCAAGGGCCATCATCTCTCACTTGTCTACTAAATAGCTTCATGACTGTTCTTCCAGGATTCACTCGGTACTTTCTCAAACCCATTCTCCAAATCCGGGTCACCTTTCTGTATTAAAGCTCAAGTTTACCTACAGTGAACTGCACAGATTCTAATGAGGTAATTTGAGGAGCTTTGACAAATGTATATTATTCACGTGACCACCACCCCAATCAAGATGTAAGGCCTGTCCAAATTCCCACATTTTTCTTGTTTAGTAACTCTCCTTACCCACTGTAGAGCATCACTGATTTCTACTACCGGACATTAATTTTGTATCGGGATTCTTTTATTCAACATGTTTTAGAGACTCATCTGTGCTGTACTATGTATCAGTAATTCAATTTTGTTTATTGTTGGGTAGCATTCCGTTGTGCGAATATACCACAACATATTTCTCTATTTACCTGGTAATAGATGCTTGGGTTGTTTCCAGTTTGGGGTTACTATGAATAACGCTGCTAAGGACATTTACATATGGGTCCCTTAAAAGATCTGTGTTTTTACCTTCCTAAGCTAACTAGCTCAAAGTGTATCTGGATCATTTGGTGGGTGTATATTTAATCACTATCAAACAGTTCTCCATTTGACACTCCTACTAGCAATTCCGGTGTCTCCACATCCTTGCAAACACTTAGTATTTTCTATCCTTTTAATTCTAGCCATTTACTGAGCATAAAATGGCATCACGTCATGTCTTTAACACATTTCCTTAATGACTAACAATACTGAGGAACTATTCATGTGCTTGAACTCACTCATACACATTGTTTTGTGAAATCTATGTTCAAGTATTTTTCCCATTTTTATTGAGTAATTTGTCTTTTTATTATTGACTTCTAGGACTTCCTTATATAGCTAGATAGACATGTGCAGTGAGAATGTTTTATCCCAGTCTGTGGCTTATTTTCCATTTTAGTAATGACAGAGCAGTTTTGAAATTTTGATGAAGTCTAATTTATCAACTGTTTTACGATTAGTTCTTTTTATATGTTAAAAATACTTGCCTTCTCCAGGGTTACAAAGATTTTCTCTTATTTAAAAAAATTTTTTTAACTATTGCCTTTAGGTCTATTACCTATTCAAATTAATTTTTGTATATGGTGTGAGGCCAGAGTTGAAGTTGTTTTTTTCATACTTTTTTCCCATTTGCTTCTCGCACCATTTGTTGAGAAGATGTTCATTTTCACTTTGAATTGCTCTGGTGCTTTTGTTAAAATTGAAATGCCGATATGGATTTATTCTTGGATTCTCTATTCTGTTTCACTGACCTAATTGTCTACCCCATTTGTATATTACAATACCGCGATTACTGTAGCTTTGTAAGCCTTTTATAAGTCTTGAAATCAGTTCTCCAACTATGTTCTTTATTTCAAGATTATTTTGGCTATTCTAGACCTTTTGCAATTAATTATATATATATTTAGAATAAACTTGTCAATTTCATTTTAAAAGTGGTCTATTGAATTTATGATTGAGGTTGCATTTATCTATAAATATTTGGCGGAGAATTGATATCTTAACAATACTGTATTTTCAATTTAAAGATCTTACACATCCATTAATAAAGTTATTGCTAAGTATTTTATATTTTTATGCTATTGTAAATGAAATTTTCTTTTTTTTTAGTTTTTTATAAAAGATTTTATTTATTTATTTTTAGAGAGGGGAAGGGAGGGAGAAAGAAAGGGAGAGAAACATCAATGTGTGGTTGCCTCTCACACACCCTCTACTGGGGACTCGGCCCACAAGTCAGGCACGTGCCCTGACTGGGAACCAAACCAGCAACCCTCCTGTTCGCAGGCCGGTACTCAATCCACTGAGGCACACCAGCCAGGTCTGTAAATGAAATTTTCCAATTGTTTGTTCTTAGTATATAGAAATACAATTGATTTGTGTCTCGTGTATGGGTGATCTTGCTAAATTAATGCAGTAGTTTGAGTAATTAAAAAATTTTATTTCTCAGAATTTTTACATGAATAATCACATCATTGGTGACTAACAACAGTTTTACTTCTTCTTGTCTTATATTTCCTTTTTTTCTTCCTAATTGTGTTGGCTAGAACCTCCAACACAGTGTTGCACGGAAGTGGTGAGAAAAGACATCCTTGCCTCACTCTCAGTATTAAGTGAAAATCGTTGAGGACTTTACTCACTAAGCGTGATGCTCATTGCAGGTTTTGTTTTCGTTGCTGTCATTACCCTTGCTGTTGTTTATAATGCCCTTTATCAGACTGAGGAAGTTTCCTGTGAGCTGAATGGGTGCTAAATTTCTCAAATGATTTTTCTGCATCTGTTAAGATTATTTTTATCCTTTATTTTTGTAATGTGGTGAATTACATTGATTTTCAAATGTTAAATCAACCTTGTGTTCTTGGGATCTGATGTAGTGTCTTTTTATATATTTCTAAATTCAATTTATTAATTTTTATTCAGGATTTTTACGCCCACATTCATAAAAATACTAGTATATGGCTTTCCTTCCTTACCATATCACCGCCTGGTTTGGGTGTCAGAGCCATGCTGGCTGTAGACCACGAGACGGGTTTGTTTCAGCCTCTGTTTCTCTGAAAAAAATTCATGTAAGATTGATGCTATTTATTTCTTAAATGTTTAGGAGAACTCACCAGGGAATCATCTGGATCTAGAGTTTTCTTTATGGGAAGATTTTTAAATTACAAATTCAAATTATTTAATAAGCAAAGAACTATGCCAATTAGCTATTCTTGTGTCAATTTTGATAAGCTGTGTTTGTGTGTGTGTATTTAAGGATTTGTCCATTTTACCTAGGTCGTGAAATTTATTTGCCAAATATTGCTTTATTTTTCTTTTATCATCTGTAGTATCTGTAGTGATGATTATGTTATTTCCGAGGATGTGTTATTCTTCACTCCTTTCTTTCAATATCTCCTCTGGTCAGTCTTGTTAGGAGGTTTTCAATTTTATTAATCTTTCCAAAGAACAAAATCTGACTGATAATTTTTCTCTCTTTTTCAGTTTTCTATTTCTGTTTCCATTCTTATCTTTATTATCTTCTTCCTTTTATTTAATTTTCTTTCTTCTCCCTTTTTTTAATTTCTTAGGGCAGGAACTTAGATGGTTATTTAAAAATCTTATTTTTTTCCAATATAGGCATTTAAACACTCACCCCGCCCCCAGCACTGCTTTGACTCTATCCCTCAGGTTTTGATATGTGCATTTTTATTATTCAATTCAAAATATTTTACAATGTCCTTTGTGATTTCTTCTTTGACACATTGGTTATTTAGAAGTGCATTTTTAAATTTCCAATTATTTGGAGTTTTTTCAATATTTTAGTGTTATCGATTTTTAAGTCTGCTGTTATTAGAGAACACACTGTGTAACTTTTCAATCTTTTGAAATTTACTAAAACATATTTTAGGATCCAGTATATGGCCTATCTTGACGAACACGCCATGTGCACTTGAAAAGAATATATATTCTGCAAGTGTTAGGTATGGTGTTCTATAATTCTATAAATGTGAAGTAGGTAAAGTTGATTGATAGTCTAATTCAAATTTTCTATATCCTTACTGCTTTGTGTGTGTGTGTGTGTCTAGCTGTTCTATTAATTATGGAGAGAATAACTATGCCAGCCAATGTTTGCTTCATTTCTTCGGAAGGTCCATTAATAGATGCATACACATTTAAGGTACTTATGTCTTTCTAATGAATTAATCCTTTTTATCATTATGAAATATCCCTCCTTATCCCTGATAATATCCTTTATCTTGAAGTCTAATTTGTCTGATATTAATATAGCCACGGCAGCTTTCATATGCTCTCCGTTTGCATGAGACTGTGGTGTATCTTTTCCCGTCCCTTTCCTGTCCCTTTTCTTTCAACCTATCTGTATCTTTACATTTAAAATACGTGTGTGTGTGTGTCTGTGTGTGTGGACAGAAAATAATAGGAGCTTGCATTTTTACCCAGGCTGATAATCACTGGACTTCAGGTATTTAAAATACCTGTACAATGAGGGACTTCAACCAGTTGATTGGAGGGTTAGTTGCCTTCCAGCTCCCATCTCTGTGACTATGATCAATGGGGGGAAGAGACCCCGAGTCTCTTCCTTAGCTGTGGGATCTGTTTGGCACCTGGCTTGCCACAATTTGGAGCCTGGACTCAGGGCCGAACCATTGAAAGGGAGAGAGCTGGGAAAGGTTTTGTGCTGTTGATTGGTGCAAATGTGCAACAACAACAACAACAACAAAAAGAACCCCAAAACAGATCAATCTTTGACTACCTGCTCACAGGATTGATGTCCTGCTTTTCACAAAGCTTCTTTTCATCATAGTCATATTCCCTTAATTATACCTTTGGCAACATAGTTCCTTAATTACCGTTTTCTTGTGGTTGAAAAGATGCTACTTTGGAGAAGAAAACTGTCCTATCTCTCTTCCCCTTTGCTTTGAGTCCTTCCAAAGCCCAGAGAGCTGCTTTGATTAACTTGCTGGAGGATTTCTCTCAAGGAATCAAAGAAAGGATTTCAAGGAAAGGGAAAAGAAAGCAGGAGGAAGAAACCAGAATGCATGGAGATGCCTGCCTACCATGCAGTAGATCTGTATTAGGAGACCCTCACAACGACTTTAGGAGGTGGTGCTTTTACTGTCCCCATTTTACAGACAAGGAAACTGAGCTTAGAGGGTAGAAGGAACTTGCCGAGATCACTGTAGTTATCATTACAGGACCGTGTGTCTACACTGGGCAGCGTACACATGATTGAAGGGAAGCAGACCTCATCCTACCTCCGTAGAGGTCACTCCTGATTAGTCTAACAATCCACGATAGCCTTCTCCAGGAGTCAATTACTGTCCCAGGGGCGGAGAGGTAAGCGAAGTGGCTCAGTCAGACTGAAGAGAAGGATTTACATCTCACGTTAAGGGGAGAGGCTCACTCCCTCATCTACTAGATGTGAACCCGGAAACTTGTATTTCTTGCCAGGGGAGGGGAGGACGAGCATTAGGATAAAGCAGAGTGAAGAAAGTAGCCCTAGATCTTTGGCGAAATTGGTCCATCAATTACACCACCCCTGCAGCCTGCGCTAACTCCGCCGTTCTCATGTGAAATAATACATCCCTGTGTTGCCAGTTTAAATGACATTTCATGTTTCTTGAAGTTAAAGCTTTGTAACGGGAAAAATCACAGAGCAAGCCGGTGGTGGACCTGGATCAAAGCGGAGCATGCCCCGCTCCGGCGCGCGCGCCGAGCTCTCTACTTCCTCCCCGGCAGTTGCAGTTGGTGATCCTTGTTGCACAGATGAGAAAGCTGAAGTGCAAAGAGGAAAAGTGATTTGTCCAGGGCCACGGAGCCAGCCAATGGCGCTCACCCTGGCTCAGAACTAAGGTTTAGGTCCCTGTAAAGCCCACACTCGATCTGTACGTCTCCGCTGCCTTCCCGCACTCCTGGCTGCCACCCTTCCTGTACCTTTGACTCCAAACAGAGCCCTCTCCGTCACCAAATAATGTGATCAAATCAAACCTTCTTTCCATACAATTAGAAAACATAGCGGGTTACAGCAAAAAATGCAAAAACCTCCAAAGCCGCTCAAAGCTAATTAATTTCTATTACTAGTGAGAGAAGAACCACTTAACATGTCTTTTCTTATTCAAATTACCATTGACGGCACCTGCTTTTTTATTCTTGGGAAATCCTGCTACAATGCGGGTAAATTATGTAAGACTGTAGAATTTATGAAGATAAGGCAATTAGCATTACAAAACCGAGTCCGGGTTACAATTTCTGGGGAACAGAAAGAGTTATGATGCTCCCTTAAATGGCCCAGTGAAGTCTCACAGATTGAGTTAATCCTTGCGGTAGTCAGGGAAATTGAAGGCTAAATGGCGCCATGATGGTGGGTAATTAATAGTCTGAGCCCTTTGGTGATAGGCTGTTCCGTGCTGAGGGGGAGGCAGCCAGGGCTCTGCCCATTCCTTCCGGAAGGAAATGGGGCAGAACAGGGTTTCCAGGGTCGGGAGGCAGGGAGGGGAAGAATTTCCTTCCGAGGTCCCTGCTCCTTTGGGTCGAGTCGGATCCAGCATCCTGAGGCCATCCTCCAACATATTTTTTCCAAAATCCCTGTCTTGCCCTTGTAGCCCCAGCCCCCTGCACGGCTGCCAGTAAGCAGGTGCTTCCTTGGAGTGTTTAGATGCTGAGATTTTGCACCTGAGCTGGGAGGATGAGACACCTTGGATTACTAGGGTGCTTGACTTAATAGCCACAGATAGGGGGTGGGGTAGATGGGTGGTGCAGGGAACCCAAATCCCAGGGAGCCTAGGAGAGAGAAGGCATTCTTACCCACGTGATCATTCATGATTCAAAGGGGCCGGGCAGCAGGGCTCATGGGAAAGGTGTGGGTAGCAGGGATACCAGACTGAGCAAAGTAAATTACAGAATGCCCAGGTAAACTTCAATTTCAGACAAATGACAATTTTTTTAGTGAAGCGTGTCCCATCTGACACACCTGTATTTTATAAGGCACAAAAACGTGAGTGGCAGGCCAGACTGGGGCCTGTCGCTGGTCTGCCCTGGAGCCCAGCGGTGTGTTCTCTGGCTCCTGACAGATGTTGGAGGAGCAGGGCGGGCAGAGTTGGGCCTGCAGGCACCACACCCTAAGGTGCTTGGCTGGGCCCAAGGGCTTCACAAAAGTGTAACTGACTGGTAATTATCATCAGTTAGAAGCTCTGAGCGCAGGCCTTTTCAGCACAGAAGCTGATTCTGGGTTTTAAAAGGGTTTGCGGACTTGACAAATGTCTTTCCTAATCAGTACAAATTGTTCCTTTAAGCAGGAGAGAGCTGTGGGTCCCTTCTTTCTGCTTCCAGTCAGCGAGCAGTCAGCATCATTTCTGGGGGTCTGGGCTCTCACTCTCCTCACAAAGGTGCAGGTGGGGGTGGTAGAGGAGGTGGGGTTGGCCTCGAAGGTGGGTGAGAGGGCCTCTTGTGAAAGTTCTGGCAGCTCACAGGCTCCGGACTGGAGCCAGCTGACTTAAGGGGCACTGCCTTCCTTCCTTCCTTCCCTCCTTCCTTCCTTCCTTCCAATTCTCACCCAAGCATATGGTTATGGGGGCAGGGTGGGGGCGGGGAGGGGAACATCCACTGGCCGTCTCCTGCACAGGCCCTAACCAGGGATCAAACCACCCACCTAAGTATGTGTCCTGACTGGAAATTGAAGCTTTTCGTGGAAGGAACTATGCTCCAACCAGGGTGGAGCACTGCCTTTTATAAACCGTGTCTCCAAGGATGAGTCCTTATTCCCTTTGGACTCACTTTTTCACCTGTAAATGGGGATAATGATCCCACCTTACCCTATGCACAGAACTGACTTGAGTATTAAATGGGAGGATGGGTATGATCAGGCTTCTGGTGGAGAAGCCCCCTCATCCCCCTCCACGATCCTACCTCCCCACTCCCCATCCTCATTTTCAGAACTTCTAGAAACAGACCTGCACCCAAGCCAGCAAGAGTTGCAAAAACAAACAAAAATAAGCCCAAACCCAGCTGATTCTGTATTTACATTCCTCTTCCCCTTCTCCTGCATTGCAACCAAGTGCCCATGGCCCAGCTATGTTTGTCCCTTTGGGTTCCTATCTCAGTTTAGGGGAAAAATACCTTTGTCTGTTGATGTGATGTTGGAGCTGTTACTTTCTCCAACTTTCAGTGCTGTCCCAGGCCCCCTTTTCCACTTCTGTCTCAGGCTGAGCCCAGCCTTGCCCACTCCCAGCCGCCCCTCATTCACATCTGGTCCTAGCCATGCCTTTCTTATCTGCATCCCTTTGCTTAGGCAGTGACAAAAGTGAGGAGAGGCCAAAGCTTCTAAGGCAATCCTGAACCTAGGGGGGCCCCTTCTAATCAGAGAGATGGGGACCCCTGCAGCATTGTTTGTCTTGCTTTGTCAACTCTGCTAGCCAGGGTCATTATCATAATCCTGGTGAGACTCCTGGGTGGGCCCAGGGTGAAAGCTGGTCTATTGGCTCAGCTTCAGCAGGAGAAAGGACAGGGATGGGATGGGATGGGGCGGGGGGAGTGGAGAGAGGAAAGGGTGGGCAGGAAGCTCCTGCATTAGTTCGGGTACCCTTACCCTCTCAGAGAAGGGACATTTGACCAAAGAATTGGACTAAAGTCATTCTAAACCCGAGAAAGAGTGTAAATTATAGAACGACCTAAGAAACTCATACATGAAATTCCTTTCGTTCCAGCAGAGAATTAGACCAGGAAAGTCCTGAAGGGGACCTCCTACTCCCTCCTCCAACTCACAGCACTGAGTAACGCTTCAAAGGCCTCCGTGCTTTGCCCTCCACCTTCCGGGATGGAGAATAAAGCGTTAACACAGGAGCCCAAGGGGCTAACTTCACCCAGGCAAAGCCCCCGTGGCTTGCACCCATCGCACCCATCCTAGTGTTGGAAGCCCTCATCACTCTGTGAGGTGGGCAGGGCCAGAATTATAATGATGGTCATTCCTGTTTTCCAGATCTGGAAACCGAGGTGCGGTTTCCTGAGATCGCTCGGCTAATGAAGGAAGAGCTAGGACCGGAACTGGCACCACCCCCACTGCACCAAGGCCGCCTGCTCAGGACCCGTTAACATCTCCAGGTCCTGCTGTGCTTTAACTCATTTTGAAAAAATGGTCTTTTATGAAAAAGAAGTTTTCCTCAGAGGCTTAGCAGGCCCCGGGGTTATTCAGATTAAGAGTCAACTGAAATTTCTCAAGTGCCTGCTGAGTACGGACACTGGTGGGACTTTTCCCCAGAAGTTTAATAATCGCCATGGCTGTGAAGTGGCGCAGTCGTCCCCATTCTGCAGATGGCGCTTGGAGCGGCTAGGGGACCTCGCTTGAGTCCCTGCAAAAGGGGCAAAGCCAGGACTCAGATCCACTTTGCATTTTCCCTCACACCCACCCAGGTACCTTCGCATCCCCAAAAGAAAGCCAGACATTATCCTAAGAGATACTATTTGTATATTAAGAGAACAGAGAGACTTTGCATGTGCAATGAAATCTGAAGCCTTATCGTGGCCCACAAGGCCCTGCAGGACCAGGCCTCTGCGCAGCTCTCCAAACGCATCTCTTTTCCCCCCGTCCCCATTCAGGGTGCCGCTGCGTCTGTGAATTCCTTCCTGTCTTCCCTTCAGTATTTGGCACTTGCTGCACCCTCCCCCGAAACCCCCTTCCCTAAAGTATATACATGGGTGGTCCTTCTCAGTGACTTGTTAGCTCACATGCTGCCTTCTGAATGGGGCCACCCTGTCTACATTGGTGCCCCCATCCCAAATCGTCACCTACTTTCTAATCTAATTTTTTTATATCTTCTTATTATCTGAAATCACCTTACTAATTTGTCACTGTTCACTCTATGTCTTCCTTACTAGATTGTGAGCCCCTTGTCTACCTTGATACCCACTTTGTTCCAGCACCTGGAATAGTGCCTCACACATAGTAGGTGCCCTGAAAAGATTTGTTCAACGACTACTGAATGAGATTCCGTATTTTGGGATGATGTTATTTCTGATTTCCATCCTGACCAAGGCTGTTCTTAACAACAGAAGATTTTTTCCCCCTTTCTTAACAAATCTCATTAAAATCAGTCTTATCTCCAAAGTAGGTGTTGCCTTAAACAGGTGGTTTAATCAAAGTGAAGATGCAGAGGTGTTGGGCAGCCTGGATTACCCACAATGCTGTCTTACGGGGGCCTGGAGAAGAGGGAGTATGTAAATAGGTGTGGGGCCCTCGGAAAGATCCATCCTGCTTTCTGAAATAATGTAAAAAGAAAACTTTCAAATACCACAATTTGCAAATGAAGACCTTTAAAATAATGGGATGGCAGCTCTGGAATGGGATTATTAGGATAATGCGATGTTTAAGTGGGCGCTTTCCCTCTCAAGGACCTGCCTGAATTCTGCTGAGCTCATTTCACGAGAGACCTCAGAGAGATCAGTTATGACTTTTATTAAAGTCAAACCAATACCTGTATTCGCAGCCGCCTGGAGGAAATTTCTTTCTGTAACTCTGATTGAAGTTTAATGGGAACTACACAAAGGAAATTTACTTAACCTCCTCACCCATCTCTTCCACAGTGGAAGTCTGTTCATCACGTGCTCTGCTCCCAGGAGACACTATCAAAGATAGCACTTCTCAATTTCATAATATTTTTCAGAGTAAAAGACAGAAGACAGCTATAGACCCCAACTACTCCAGAATGCCACGTAGTCAATGTCTGATTTCACTTATAGGAACAATGCAGACGTTTTCTCAAGGGCTTCTACGTTAGTATTTTGCAGATTACAAAATAAAAGGCATATGAACTACTAAGAAATTATGTTCCATGCATGTGAAAGTGTATACTTACAGAGCCCTGGCTAATATGCTCCCGACCGGCTCATACTGCTGGTCAACCTCAGCTCCCAGGCTGTAGGCCAAGACAGGCCCCTGCTCTTACACAGACAACAAAAACCACAAGGCACCTTTCATTCCAGAGAGACCCGGGCATCCTATTATTAACATCGGTCATGTCTGTAGCACTTTATAGATGAAAAGTACTAAAAAACTTACATTTTTCTTATGAAGCTCATACACATACAGAACATAGGTTTAGGTTAGTATAAAAACCCAAATGTACAATTTTTGTAAAATACTAAATAGTGAATATCTATGTAACCATCACCTAAGCCGAGAAATAGGATGTCGCAAGCACCCAGAGCCTCGCCATGAACCCGTTCCTGGCCATCATTGCCTCTCGCCTTCCAACCTTCGTCCTAATTGCTTGTTTGCTTTATTCAATAGCAGCGTGAGACAATGTAGTTTAGTTTTATCAAATCAAACATCATACAGGTTGCGCTCCCTTGTGACTGGCTGCACACACTCAATGCTTTGTTTTTAAGATGCACCCTTGAATCTTAGGCGAACGTTGTTATACGTATACTGAGATCATTTGATTTGCTGTTTGCTATTCCATCGATACGTATACCATGATTTGTTTATTGAGTTTTCCGTGGATGGAAATTTGGGTTTGGGTAGCCTTCGGTTTGAGGCTATTACGAATACTACTGCGATAATGTTCTCGTACCCATATTTTGGTACATACCTGCATGAGTTACTCTAGCAGAAGTAAACAAACTCTGACCCTTGGGATAAATTTGGCCCACCACTTGTTTTGGTTAAGTTCTATCGGAATATAGCCATGCCCATTTGTTTACATATTGTCTATGGATGTTTTCATGCTGCAAACGCAGGGTCAAGTAGTTGTGGCAGAGACCACATGGCATGCAAAGCCAGCACTTCCCTGTCTGGCCCTTGTCATAAAAAATTTGCCGACCTCTGCCTGAGGGCGTATGCTTAGGATCGGACAGTTACAGGGTCTGCATATGTTCAGTCCTGCTAGATGCTATCAACTTTTTTCCCAGCAAACCTTTTAATATAATTTTCAGTATTTTATTTTGAAATAGTTCAAAGTTTTATATTGCATATTCAATATTGTTGTGTATTGCTGCAGAACTTTGGGGTTTCATCAAAAAGGATGAAAACTACTAATTATTCTAACTACACTCGTGAGAAACCTCAGACAAGGCTGGACTCTGAAGGAAAAATCAGGCTTATTTATTTACCCTTTCATGGCTCACTAGTTCTTTCAATCCCATGGTATAAAGTCCTCATCATCTGATCTGTTTGGTGGGATTGCCAATCCCTGGCTATTTTAGTATGCATGTCATATTCTAGATGGTTGCTATTACAAATTTGTCATGTCTTTGACGCTCCTACATAAACTTATGTAGGACCATGGGAACCATTAGGCCCCACAGCATTAACTATGAAGATGCACAAATCTTCAGCTATAAAGGGTTAAAGAAATACTTTTTTAAAAAAAATAGGAGGCACGGAGTCAGTCTCCTTTATTGGCTAGTCTTTTCCTCGCCATCTTCAAAAGTTTCTTCTCTATCGTTAACTATAGCTTCCTCACGCTGCTGGTATCCTAACACCAGATCGTCAAGTCATTTTGTACTTGTGTGAATTTCACCCCATCCGTCCCTCCTCCTGTAAACCAGTGAGGGGAGGCCTGGCCACCATTACAGAAAACTGCTCCCAGATGCACTAAAAAAACTCATGAATAGCGGTGCTGCTGCTTATAAGAAGGGTGCCAGCTTGAGGCCCCGAGGAGGGACTTCTCACAGGACCACCTGGAGGCTCCAAAGAGGGGTGTCTCACATGGCACCTTCATGCTGTTGGGCAGCTGCTCCACAGAGTAGCTCTGTTCTTGTTCCAGGTGTTCAGCATCTGCTCTTTCACCTCTTCCACGGACCTGGGGCCCTGTGACCACTGCCAGGGAGGGCCCGTGTCTCGGCTCATAGATCGCCTGCGTATGTTAGCATGGAACACTTGCTGAGTGACCTCTGGTTCTGTGAAGACTTAGTGCTGCTGGATGCCGCTAGCTCTCAACAGAGCAAAGTTGACGTGAAGAGTTTGTTTTTCCCTCACTGAAAGAATCGAGAGGCAGGCGATCCCTGGCTCGTGCGGCGGCTTGATCGTCATTAGGGACCGAGACCTTGTCTTCTCTCTTTCTGTTCCTCCACCCTTACCCAAGGAATCCATCCTTAAACTGGGGATGAGCCATCAATTCTGCACTCCAGTTAGAAGGAGGGTCGGGAGGGCGAAAGAGTGCCTCCTGGCTGTCTTCCCCGTTTTTAAGAACTTTCTAGGAAGTTCCACTCAACCACTTCCGCTTAAGTCTCCTTGTCCAGGGCTAAGGCTATTTGTACTGTAAAGGGAGGTTGGGGATGTAATCTTTTTGCTGTGCACGTTACCACACTGAATAAAACCAAGAAGGGGAGAGTGAAGTTTGAATGGAAAAATCGGCCCGCGCCACGTGGAGGGACGGTCACAGCAACTGGGGCAAGAGCACAGCTGGGCCCGCCGTTCGGGTCAGTGATGCTAGGACGGAGGCGGCCTTTCTCTGTTTGCCCCCTTTCTGGGGCGCACTCGGTTCTTGCTAAGCGCTCTCCTACGAGCCCGTGGTTTCTGCCCCCTGTAACTTTAGTGTGCACGGGACAGTGTGCATGGAACCTGCTCTATCTTCAACTGTACGTTTCATTTCAAATTCCCGGCACTACCTACCGAGTGCTGACTCTTATTTAAATTCTGGGTAAGACGCTTTCATTGGTCCGTGGCTGGCCTTGGGGCAAGAGTCCAGCTCTGGTCCAAACACACTAGGAAGAAGGGAAGGCATGAGCATGCAGAGCACGGGGTGACTTTGTTGAGGTTGGGCAGGCCTGTAGCGACCCGCTGTAGTTATATACCTTTGGGGGTGGTAGTTGTTAGAGGTTTGATAGTATTCTGTCTCAAATCTCCACACAGGGGAGACACCCAGTTATTTTAAAGTTGCTAGCAGGAAAGTTTACCTCAAGTTGGTTCTAGATTTTAAATCGGTGGAGCTAGAAAACTTCCATTTGGGGGTCGTGAAAAGTGTCTGCTTCTAGAGGGGAGCAGGAATTTTTTTTATTGAGAAGACCCTCCGTTTGTTCTGAGAAGAGCCTTTAAGGGGTGGCCTTCCAGTCTATTCTCTTAACCACACAGTATATTCCAGATGTAAGGTCAGTAGACAAGCTCGCTGTTCTTAGGCAAGCGTTGAACCACAGACGTCGTCCAAATTAGCTCTGAGATGTTGAGTGTTCTCTGAGGTACCATATCTCTATGAGGACCAGGCCTTTGTGAAGAGATTATTTTTCTAAAAATGAATTTTAAAAAGACTACCCAGCAATGCCTTCACTCATTTCTTGGGAGATGTGTATTATTTTCAAATACATGTGTGTGATTGAGAGCATATATTTACTGAGGGGGGATGTACATGTCTGACATTCTCTTTATCTCACACTGGAGGTGAAGGACTGTGAAATGAAGGGAGTTAGTATAGCCTTTAGGAAAGATACTGTTGACCATGTGACTGCCTGCCAGACCACAGGGCCCAGCCTTGCCCTGGGGAGGTAAGGTATCTAGTCTATAAGTTAGAAATCCTCACTGTCAGTCTCCTATGAAGGAGATGAAGTGAGCCTCGAATTGGCAGAAAGGAGGCCCTCACAGTCTTTCTAGGGCCTGCAGTCCATGGAGAAGGACATAGACTAAGGAACCCCATCTGGGGCGGTAAGGTAGCCCAGCCACATGGCAGTATGTCCAGAGTGAGAAGCCAAGAGATGGCTAGGAATGGCTTCAATGGAGGGCACAATTGAGAGACCCTAGGAATATGTATATCTGCTATCCAGTTTTAATTTGTCCTTTTCTTTTGTTAGCCTTACACAGGCTTCTCCCTACTCCCACCACCCCTTCCCTCACTCTGGTTGTGCTGAGTAGTCTTTGGGATAATTAATGGAAGGTTTTGTACGTAAGTTTGGGGCAAAGCAGTCAAGAACAACTCGGAGCAGCATGGAGAAAGAGCTACAGGGTAGTAAAGGGGGACCTAAGAGGAAGCTCTAGTCAGAAGTAGCATTCAATCATGGTTATTATTTAAATATCATTAAAAGATCATTGACTTTTTAAAGCAAAAACAATAATGCACTGTGAAATGTGTTATAGAAGTCAAATATAGACCAAGTGTAGTACAAAAGCTGAAAGGGGAGAATTTGAAGTATATTTCTAAGGCTCTCATACTATTCATGTAGTAGTATACCTTTTGAAAGTGGAATGCGATAAGTTAAAAATGTATGCTGTAAACTCCAAAGCAACTACTAATGTAACACACAAGGAGTTATAGCTAATAAGACAACAAAGGAGATAAAGGGAATCATAAAAACATAACTAATTCAAAAGAAAGCATAAAAAAGTGGAACGAGGGAACAAAGAAGACCTGAGACAAATAGAGAACAAAACAGAAGATGGATTTAAACCCAATCGTGCAAATAAAAACACTAAATTTATAAACAGTCTGCATACTCTAATTAAACGGCAGGTATGATCAGATTAGATTTTAAGAAAATAAGATCCAGCTATATGTTGCCTATGAGAACCCCACTTTAAATATAAAGGCACAAACGGATTAAAAATAAAAGGACAGGGAAAGACAGACTATGCTAACACTAACAGAAACTCAGAGTGGCTATATTAATATCAAAGTACACTTCAGAGCAAAAAATATTCCCAGAAATAAAGACCATTATTTCATAATGATAAAAGAGGCAATTTATCAAGGAGACATTATAGTCCTCAAGGCCTGTGCACTTAATAACAAAGCAACAAAATATTTAAAGTAAAAACTCATAGGGCTTTGAGGAGAAATAGACAAATCTACAAAAATAGTCAAAGAATTTAGTACTACTCTCTCAATAATTGTTGGAACAATAGACATAAAATCAATAAAGATATAGAAGACTTGAACAGCACTATCAACCAACTTATTGACATTTATAGAACATTCCCCCAATAAAAAAGAATATACATTCTTTTCAGATGTACATAAAACATTCACCATCACCATATTCTGAACCCAAAAACAAGTCTCAATACATTTAAAAGGATTCAAGCCATCCAAGTGCACACTCTCAGAGCACAACTGAATTAAATTAGAAACCAATAACAGAAAGATATATGGAAAATCTCCAAATATTTGGAAGTTAGCTAACATGCTTTAAGTAACCCATAGCTCAAAGATGGAAAAAAAAGAGGAAATTAGAAAGTATTTTTGACATGAATAGAAATGAAAATGCACCACATCAAAATTATAGGATACAGGGAAATTTATAACACTAAACTCCTATCTTAAAAGGAATGGTCTTAAGTCAATGGCCTCAGCTTCTACCTTAAGAAAGGAGAAAACAAAAAGTAAGCGAAACACAAAGAAGACAGAAGAAATAATAATAATCAGAATGGAACTCAATGAAATAGAAAACAGAAGACAATGGAGAAAACCAATGACACCGAGAACTGGCCCTTTGAGAAGATCATCAAATTGATACATCTCTAGCTCAACCGATCAGAAAAAAGAGAGAAAACACCTTCATTAGTTATTAGCAAAATGTAAATCTACACCATAATGAGATACTGCTACACACCTATTGGAATGTCTAAAAAGACTAACCATACCGAAGATTGTCAACAGTGCGAAACAACTGGAACCGCACATGCAACTGATGGAAAATGGTGGAAGCACTCGGAAAACAGCTGGCAGTTTCTTAAAAAGTTAGTGCTCACCTGCCATGTCACCTGACCATTCCTTGTTGGTACTAAGTAGAAATGAAAGAGTATGTCCACATACAGACTGTGGATAAGCATGTGCAGCGCCTTTATTTGTAATAGCCCAAAACTGGAAACAACCCAAATGTTTAGCAACAGGTGAATGAATAGACATATTTTTATACAGTTATAGAGTTGACTCCAACCAGAAATAAAAAGATAAAATGTGGATACATGCAAGAATATAAATGAATCTCACATAATTATATAGAGTGAAAGAAACCAGACCACAACAAAAAGGGTGCATATGATATTATTTTTGTATAAAATCTTAAAAATGAAAACTAAATTATAGTGACAGAGAGCAAATCAGTGGTTTACTGGGAACGGGAGATGGGCAAGGTGGGATAGTGAAGGGTGTGATAGAAGGGAAAAGAGAAACTTTAAGGGGTGATGCGTATTTTCATTTTCTGGTTTGTGGTCATGGTTTCACTGGTATATATATATCTATATATATATAGATCAAAATGTATCAAATTATAAACTTTAAACATGTTTAATCCATTGTGTTATAGCTATACTTTAATAAAGGCACTAAATATTTGAAAATATCAGAAATAACCAAGTATATTTGAAGAACCAAAGAGAAACCTAAAAATAAAAAATAAGAATCAGAGAACTATAAGAGAGAACAGAAGATATTATCTGGATTGCGTAAATAGTAGACAGAAGAACCAGACAAAATGATAAAATATTAAAGGAAATTTAGACTAAATGAGCATTTTCTTTAAAAACATAACTTTTTTAGAAGAAATAGAAAACTCCAAGAGTCCTATAATCATTAAGAAAATTTGAATGAATAGTTAAATTCTTCCCATAGAGAAAACTCCAGGTCCAGATGTTTTATCAGTGAGCTCTATCAGACATTCAAGGGAACAAATAATTCTAATCTTACCTAAGCATTCCAAAGTGCCCAAAAAAGTAGTTTCTACCTGCTTTATGAAATTAACATAACCATGACACCAAAACCTGACAAAGACCATATGAAAAAGGTAAATTACAGATCATGCTCACTCATGAACTGCAGGTGCAAAAATCTTAAACAGAGCATTAGCACATGGAAATGTGTATAAATACTAATAATACATTTGATCAAGATGGGCTAATACCAGGAATTCAAGGTTGGTTTAACATACGAAATTCTTTTTCATGTATTTACAGCATTAACATGAAAAGGACTTGATTAGCCAGAAAAATCCATTTGGGTCCTCCTGCTATTTCTTCTTCCAGCTGTCCTGGAGAGGCACTTGTAGCTCCAGCAACTATCTTGAACTATGAGGTGACTTTGAGAAGGAGGCTGTACTCTGAGGATTACAAAACAGAAAGATAGGAACGTGAGTCCCTGAGAGCACCAAGGAGCCACTGTACCAGCTTTGGACTACTGACCTCCTGACCTCTGCTGTGTGAAAGTGAAATAAAGTCTTATCTTGTTTAAACTACTGTCATGCTTTAGAAAAATTATCATTATTATTACATTAGCAGAAGCAAATCTTAATGAATTCTGGCACCTGAAGCAGATTAATGGAGGTGAGAGGTGTCAGGAAAGGCTTCACAGAGACTTGAAAAATGAGTAAAATGCTATCAGATAGAATTAGAAAAGAAGAAGATATTCTAGACATAATAATAGCAGTGTGGAAAGGTGCCAGGCATGAAAAAGCATGACTTGTTCAGAAAACAGCAAGACGAGTGTAATGTGTATTTCTTGAATATTCTGTTTGGGACTTAGGCTTGGGCTGGGATGGGGGCTGAACAGAGCTGGAGGAGAGGAGGGTCACTTTGCAGCTCCATTACATGCAAACCAGCACCTCTGGGGGAAGGCAGTGACCTTTTGCAGGAGCTGTGTGAGTAAACAGATATTAGTCAGGCAGGACGCAGCTCAATGAGGGGCAGTGAGTCCTTGACTTGCAAGAAGGTGATTTGAGCTCAAGTCTTTGCCTCCAGAGCTGCGAATGTGTTTCAGACAAAAGTGGTCACATCAGTCCTTTTGCTGGGCATCTCAGCACAGGTGTCCCT
>PVJD01007440.1:0-83785 GCA_004026545.1 Mormoops blainvillei
AAATCTATGGTACATAGCAAAGGCTATACTAAGGAAGTTTATAGCAACACAGGCATACCTCAAGAAATGAGAAAGTCTCAAATAAGGTAGAAGACACATAGAAGAACTGGAAAGAACTGGAAAAAAAGAGTTTTATTTATATAAAGCCCAAGTTAGTAGAAGGAAGAAAATAATAAAGACCAGAGTAGCAGTAAAAGAAATTGAGACTGGAGACCACACACTCACTAATTTAAAACTATACTACAAAGCTATAGTAATAAAAACAGTACAGTGCAGATCAAAAAATGGATAAAAAAAGAAAAAGAAAATGTAGATCAGTGGAACAGGAGAGCCCAGAAATGAACCCATGCTTATATAATCCATTAAATTTGTGACAAAGGAGGCAAGGATATACAATGGGAAAAAGTCTTCAATAAATGGTGTTGGAAAACTTAAATGGGCAAAAAAAGGTGAAGAGGATAAAGAGGTGCAAACTTATAAATAAGTCATGAGGATGTAATGTACAGCATAGGGAATACAGTCAATAACATCGAAGTAACTTTGTTTGGTGACAAATGGTTAGTTATTAGACCTCTCATGGTGATCACTTTGTAAGGTATGTAAATCTCAAATCACTATATTGTACACCTGAAATTAATATAATATTCTATTTCAACTATACTTTAATCTAAAAGAGCTTCACATTGCAGAATTAAAAAGAGAATCCATTAGGAAACAGTCATCTAACAGAATGTTCTAACACTTTCTGGGTCATCTTGAAACTAGTCTTCTTACTATGTGTTCTTAGCATAGAACACATTAATTTCCACTTGCAGACAACTTCACAAGTGCTATCCTTGAAGGTCTGCCCCGAAGGAGAGGGAGCCGCTCCACTCGCAGGCTTGCGTACAGGTTATAGGTGCTAAGAAGCACCGTGCACTCGCTGCACAGAGGTAGACGGCTGAGTCACTAGGTTCGGTGGCTGCGATGTGCAGGGAGCAATGTCTGGCCGTCTTATTCAATAAAACAGTGAGCCTTTCACTTTGTTTTCTGTCCTTAGTTGAATGAATGTCTATAATGAGCTGGGGACCTTTTCCAGGTTCTTGCTTATACCAAGGAAAGTAGCTTGAGGTGCGGTCTGAATAAGAGCAGGTGATGACAGAGGTGTTTCCCTCCTGGACGCTCAGGGTAGAAGGACGCTGCTCCACTTTCTCTGCTCGGCCGACACCTATGTATAAAGAAAGAGTCAGAGAAATATTTGCCAGATTATCGCAGTCCAGGATTTATTTCTCCTTTTCTATAGTAACTAGAGGAAACCTGAATAAAGTCAATCTCTTTCTTGACTTCTAAGGAACATTCGCTAATATACTCTCCCCAGTTCCCTCAACTCACAGTTCAGCTGCAGCCACAAGAACATAATTAACGCTCCAATGGATGTCTTCATTGTTCCTCCTAATTAAGATCAGTTATAGACTCGCAATCTCCAGCCAACAGAGCTACTTCTGTTATCAGGCTTCTTTTCTTTAACAATCATACTGATTTCTCACATTGTCTACCCAGCCAATAAGAAAAGGACTGTGGTTTTGCCATAGTCTATTCATTCCGAATCCACTAAAATGAACCCTGTATATATCCTGCATGAGCAGAGTTGCACTACCATCTTGTGGTCACATCTGTAACTGTTAAAAGTGCTGGTTAAATGTTCTCTTGCCCTGTGCCTGTGAGGTACTCAGATGTGTGAAGGCAGCAATAGGCAAACAAATTAGGCCCTAGATCAGAGATTGCATGCACGGTAAGAACATAGAGATCAAGACTTATAACTCTGCACACTACTGGGTCATTAAGTTGGAGAGAAGTAGATGCTGTTGGTATGTATCCGACAATGGCCTGGGTTTACATGTTTGAAATCAGGAAGGCACTAAGATTCACTCTCTCCAGCAAAGAAAATATAAAACCTTCCCTTTCAGCTAAATCTACCATCCTCATTTGTTTATTATGAAGAAAAACTGTTTCTAAAAGGAACATGTAAGTCAATGAGCAGAATGGATGAGAGAAGATCATCCAATATTTCTAATAGCTATTACCTCGGGCTCTGCTTCTGTCAGCTGGTCTTGCCCGTGGCCTTGCTATTCCCAACGAACTGACAGCACCAACACGCAAAATGTGGAAACTCCCTTCAATAAAGATTTCTGTTACAAAAGGTTAAGGACTGACTCGATGATAAAGGAGCAAACGGTGAAAAGTTCCGTGAGTTGGGAAGCAGCCTGACCCGCAGATGGGGTTGATTTGCTGTTAGAAGTCTGATGCACTTTAAGGAACCTTTTCCTGTTGCTACGTGGATTATATGCAGCAAAGTATTGAAAGATTAGAAATTCTCACAAAACATCAGGCTGCAGGTTCAGAAAATGTAACTGTACGTAAATTTATTTGATAGGTGTTTTTATGTTCTGATACTGAAAGGGATGGTATATTCTAAATGCAATGACTGACTCATATCTTTATTGAACATTCCTTAAAGAATAGGCCAACCTTCCCCACCTTATTCCTGTTTTCTTGGACATTGCTGGGTCAGATTCCATTATCTACCATTTTTCTCCCAAATTCCATTACAGTGATTTCCCAAAGCATGATAAAATTCTCGGTTCTATACACTTCCAAAACTACGTCCCTCTGTCAAAAACTCTTTTTCGTCTCCTTTAATAACATGGTATTTTGCAACTACTTTTGTAAAAAAAAAAATCTAGGCCCCTTGCCAGGTGACTCAGTTGGTTGGAGCATCATCTGAACACCAAAAATTTGCAGAATAAAATATTTTCTGTTGTTTAAGCCACCCGGTCCACGGGATTTTGTTATCACAGCCCTAGAAAAGTAATACAAGGCTGAATTTTAATATCTTGTTATATAAAACATGTCACAAAAAACAATTTGAAGTCATAACTTTATATATAACATATTTTAAACATTTTAACAAGCCACCATTTATACCCATGTTTTAGTGCATTTGTTTACTAAATGAAAGTTTCTTTGTCTTAGCTATCCCCATAGGAATTGCATATGGAAGACTAATTATCCTAATGATTTTGTTAATGTGCTAAAAAGATTGGCCATGTATAGTGAACGTGTTATGTATTTGATACTGTGTAGATAATAAGATAGTGGAATTTTTAAATAAGTTGCCAAATAAGCATTACAGAATGGTAATACAAGGGGGGACCACCCCCCCAAAAATGGAATTATCTTCTGGAGGGTGGGCTCCTTGTAGTGCAGGCTTCCCCCACTAGGAGAGTGTTCTAGGAACCCATCTGTATCAGTGTGCCAGCTGGTGTTGTTGTGAGAGGCTGCGTTTGAGTTCAGTGAATTATTTTTGAAGACTCTTTCAATGTGTTTGCCTATTTCATGATGGCTGATTTATGAGCGCACATGCCCACATCTCGCTGAGTGTTCAGCAATTTTTGACCAAAAACAGCATGAACCCCATGCCCTACCCTCCATATTCACCTGATCTTGCCCAGAGCAACTTTTTCCCTCCTCTGGATGAAATAACACTCTTCAAGGGGAAATGTTTTTCTGAGTGGAAGAGGTGAAACAACAAATGGCAGAAGCACTATAAGACATCAACATCAATGGGTTCAAAAACTATTTTCATCAGCGGAAAATATATCTCAGTAGGTGTATTGCACCAACTGGAGAGTACTTTGAGGGTGACTGAAGTTTAAACATGTAAGAATAAACACCTAATGTTTAATAAATAAACTCCATGTTGGGGGGTCACCCTCATATTCTCTTATGGCAAAGTGACTCTAAATCTTAAACTGAAAAATAATTTCTAGAACAATTAATTAGAAAGGACTATAGGTACATGTATTATAGATTTTCAGAAATTCCCCCAACAACTATCTACAATATTTTTAATTATTTATTTATTTATTTTTAATATTTTATTTGTTTTTTTATTTTTAGACAGAGGGGAGGAGAGGGAAAAAGAGAGGGAGAGAAACATCAATGTGCGGTTGCCTCTCATGCACCCCTTACCAGGGACCTGGCCCACAACCCAGGTATGTGCCCTGACTGGGGAATCGAACCAGTGATCCTTCGGTTCACAGGCCAACATTCAACCCACTGAGCTACACCAGCCAGGGCTACGATTTTTTATAGTAACTGCATATCACAATGTAAGAGCTGAAATAATTGCTGTTAGGATGTATAATTTATATTAAAACTTTTACAACATAGACAATAGAATATTGTTCATGGGTTCTATCTAAATTAAACTTCAACTCTAAGGAAAATCAATTGCCCTAGTCAAGAAAGAAAATTCCAGGCCAGAGGTGTAGACTTGCATTGTAATAGAAGGCCAGCTACAGAGGAAATTACAAATCAGCTATCTAATACATCTTGATCAATAGCTAAAACTTTGATAAATAGCATAGTGTGGGCTTCAGAATACATCACCCCAAGATGTGCCTCAGTGGTATAAGGGTTGTCTTGAGCTAAAGGCAACTTTAGTCCTAGGCTCAAGAGAAACTTCACCCCTTCCTTAACTACCTAGAGCTTGAATTAGAGGCCTTGTCCGCAATAAGAGATTATCAGTGATAACCTCTTCTGACATATCTATAGTGAAAGGCAAACTGCTATTTCCTAAACATTGCCTCTTCTTACCACCCCGCAATAACTCTTTGAGACTTCCAAGGCACATTACCTAGCTCAGAATGTCTTATATATTCTTTTTTTTTTTTCTGTTCTGAGCCTCTTCGCAGCCCTAGAAGATTAATACAAGGGTCAATTTTAATGTCCTGTTATATAAAACATGTCACAAAAACCAGTTTGAAGTCATAACTATATATAACATATTTTAAACATTTTATTTTTTTAATTTTTTTTATTGTTGTTCAAGTACAGTTTTGTCCTTTTCCCCCCCACCACTCCCTCCACCCCTCCCATCCCCACCTCCCACCCTCAATCCTACCCCCCTTTGGCTTTGTCTATGAGTCCTTCACACATGTTCCTTGATTACTGTTCCCCTGTTTCCCCCTGTTCTCAGCTTTTTGGCTAAGATCAAGTGTAGCATCTGTTCTTATCAGTCTAATATTTTAAACATTTTAATAACCTACCTTTTATACCCATGTTTTAGTGCATTTCTTTATGCACTAAACAAATGCACTAAACACTGGGACAGAATGTACAAGGACGTGTTCCCCACCCCCACTCCAGGGCTGAGACCAATTCTTGGGGTCGAAGACAGAGTTGTGGCTCTCAGAATGGCAGAGGCAGCAATACCAGTGAAACTTGCAGGAAATCCACCATCTAGAGCTTGCAGGTGTGGGACTTCAGAATGAACCACCCCAAAGTATGCCTCAGTAGTATGCAGATTACTTTGAGTTTAAGGTAATTTTAGCTTCAGGTTCATTACAAACTTCTGCCCCTTGCTTTAACTACCTAGGAGGACTTGAATTAGGGGCTTTGCCCGTAATGAGAGATTAGTAGAGATAATATATTTTGACCTATCCACAAAGCAGGACAAACTGCTAATTATTAAATAGAAGTTTGCTCTATTTATCATCCTGCAATGACACTTTGAAACCCCCAAGGCATTTTACCTCACACCAAGCTCAAATGTCTTATATGCCCATGCTCCCTTTCTATCTCTGAGCCTCTCCTGCATGTGGGGTCTCTCGCTCTCTCATGTCTGCAGGGTTCCCATACATATGTATGTATTAAATTTGGTTATTTTGTCTTGCTAATTTGTCTCATGTCTATCTGATATTAAAACAGCTAGGTAAAGGGGTGTCTAAATTTTTGGCATCTGGGCCACACTGGAAGAAGAATCATCTTGGGCTACACATGAAATACACAAACACTAACAAAAACCGATGAGCAAAAAAAAGTTTCTAAGTAAATTTAAGTAAATTTACAATTTTGTGTTGGGCTGCATTCATAGCCATCCTGAGCTACCCACGGCCACCCTGAAAGGGTAGAGATTAGTTTGTTCCTCCGCTGCACCACATAACCGTTCTCTATGGTGCTGGAAAAAGATGTTCACAAGGAAGTGTCTCACTGGAGGCACTCTTACACAAGCCACCTAAACGTGGCGACCCTGGGGGAAGCTGCTATCCCCTGGGTGCTGCTGGCCACTGCACTGCAGGAACCTGGTGCAGGTGCCCTGCTCACTGGACAAGCCTCCCATGTTGCAGGATCCTGCCAAGAGGATAAACAGAAACCAGGTGGGGGCGGGGGGGTGGGTAACGCTTTCATTCTATACTCTCTACTGACAAAGTTTAACATTGTGCCACTGGCAAAAGAAAATACTTGAAGGGTCCATGTCTATTGTCATAAAACAAGCAAATGATGAATTCAAGTTAGGAGTCAAGAAATCAATCCGCATGTTTGACTAGTCGGCTTCTATATACAACCTTCTGCACACATTCGAAACACATATGGATACAGCTACCCTTATTAAAACCAGGAAAGTCGGCATTCATGCCACCTGTCAGTACCAGAACCACTAAGTAGAAAAAAACTAAATCTTCATGGGAGTTTCCGTCAGATAGCATGCACCTGAGCAGGTTATGAATCCTCAGAAAACCATCTTAACATCTCTTTTCAAACCAACCTTTAAATAAGGAAAAGAAAGGATAGTTAAGAGTTTGGGAAAAGGTTAATTGCATGAGAGTTGCAGTCTGCAGGCAATTTTCTAGTACTTCTTTATCTTTTGATCAGCAGTCCTTTATCTGCATCAAGGGCATTCCCTCCCTGGAACACAATGGCTCAGATATCATCTCAGTGGCTTGCAGACCCCCTGGAATACAAAGGCTGAACTGCTTGTGACCTCCTGGAGTCACATGGTCATGCATTCCAGTTCCTTGAATAACAGCTTTCCACAGGCATTAGTCACTTAAGTTTAGCAACTAAGGCTAAAATCTTTAACTTGAGTTCCCCTATTATTCCTCCCCGTTAGTTTTTAATTATCTTACTTCTATAAGATTAGTTTGTAAACTAAAACTGTATAAGATACATTAGTGATGGTGCTGCAATTCATCTAAAACAGCTTTAGTACAGTTGACAAAAGTTGCACATTTTCCAGCTGAGACAATTTAGCATTTTAAAGAAAACATTTCCATGTTCTTTAGAATTAACACAGGTGTCCGATTATCTTTCCAGAGAAGTACAAACACCTACAAGACACAAAATAAAAGTTTGTGTGACATAGATTCCAGTCCACCTTTCTTTTAGCCGGCTTTCTCAGAATCCTGTCTTCCAAGTCTTGAGTAGCGCCTTATCTCCAGGCTCAAAGGAATGTGGTGAATCTGTGGGGGAGAGTCAATAAGACAGCTCAGCTCATTAATCACAGCAAAGATCTGATTTAACTGTTGTACATAGTTTCTTAACTTCACTTCTTGATCTGCATACATATCTAGCATCCCAATTATAGCCTGAAATGGTCATCCGTACACAATTTCATAAATGCTCGATCGAATCCCTTTCTTGAGGAGCCACTCTCACCCTGAGCAGCACAATAGGTGAAGGCCGATCCCGATGGAGATGAGTTTCTTGACACAGTTTGGCTACATTTTTCTTCCAGATGCGATTCACCTTCTCTACCTTTCCAGAAGCCTTAAGTCTCCATGCTGTGTGGAGTCTCCACTTGATTCCTAAAAATTTACTAACCTACCGTGCAATTTCTGAAAGAAAAGCAGGTCCCTTATTGCTCCGGATGCTGCCGGGTTAGCCAAAGCGAGGAATCATTTCCTTCAGTAGGGCTTTCAGTACCTCTGAGGATTTCTCAGTTCTCGCAGATAAGCCTTTACCCATCCTGAAAAAGCATCAACAAAGACTAACATATATTTCTATCCTCAGACTCTTGGCATCTGGGTAAAGTCTATTTGCCAGTCCTGAAACAGGCACTGTCCTTGGTACTTTTTCCCTTATTATTTTTTTTTTTTTTCTTCTGATGGAGATCTGTCTTAGGATCGTTCTTCTGGCACTTGTGGCTTCAGAAACTCCAGGACCTGTGAGCCATGATTTAATACAGGTGGTTCAAAGCCCCAGCTCTCAGCTTTCTCTAAGTCTGCAGTCGAATATTTAGGGCCGAATTGTAACAAGCCTGGAACAGGTACCAAGGGCTTTATAAATGTTCATTTAGCAGCCTCTTTTACTGTTCAGTCAGCAAGATTGTTTCTCTAGCCACTTCAGTGTCCTCTTTCTGATGCCTGGGGTAGTGCAAAACTGCCACCTGTAAAAGTAACTGGACAACTTTTAATAATAATAAAATTTCTGCTGCATGCTTAATTTCCTCTTTATTGGAGGTTAATAGTCCTCTTTCCTTCCAGACTGAACTGTGTGAATGCAAAATTAGGAAAGCATACCTCGACTTGGCATACACTTTCACTCTCTTTTCATGTGACAATTCCAGTGCCTTCATCTTTTTGAGCAGAGGTTCCCAGCGGTAACTATTCCTTCAAGAGTCACAACTCCATATCCAGCCTTTCTGTTTCCTTTGTCCCTATAACTGATTCCATCTTCATATAGAGTCCAGCCTGCCTCTTCTAGAGGATAACCCTGTAAATCAATTCTGCTGGAATAAACTTCATCAATTATTTCAGGAGTCGTGCATTAGCATGGCAGAGTCAGGCTCCGGGAGAAGGGAGGCAGGATTTAGTTTACAGATTTAAATTGCTTGGTACCTGCCCATTCTTCCAGCAATGAGCCACACATTTCCTTTTTGCTCTAGTAGGCTCAACACTTGGTAGGTTGCATAAATGGTGATAGGCTCTCCCAAGGAAAACTTTTCAGCTTCCTATAAAAGCTCGCAGGTAGCTGCCACGGTTCTCAAGTAGGCTGGCCACCCCTGGGCAGTGTGATCTAATTTGACTACCTACTAAGACTCCTTCTGCCAGGTTCAAGCAGGAACCCAAGAAACCATACTGTCTGTTGGCAAATCTGGGCCTTCTGTGCTGATACTTTATAGCCACAAGATGCCAAGTGGTTCAAGGTAGCTACAGTATTAGTTAAATGGTGCATCTACGTATTATAACAAAGTTCCTCCTATTTTTAGATCCCTTTTAAAATCTTGGCTCAGGTTCTCCCCAGAAACCATAGGGGAGTTCTTGGACCCTTCTGGTAAGACTGCCCAGCAGTACTGAATCTTGATCATAGATAGCAGGTCCTGCGATTCAAAAGAAAACAATGGATGAGAGTCTTGGTCAATCAGAGTGCAAGAGAAAGCATCTTTTAAATCCCATACTGAATACCAGAGGCTGTCCCTGGGTATATCATTCTGTGTAATGTCATTTATGGCCCTTAAATCTTGTATTTTACAGTGAGCAGCAGGGCTACATGAGTCCCTGTTCCCGAAACTTCTGAATTATTGGGTGTATTCCTTCTAGGGTCTCCTTTTGTGAGGGATCCTGCCTCTTATTGGGAGTCCCTAGCCCTGGTTTGAGGTCAACTTTAACAGGGGAGAATCGCTTAGCTTTTCCTGGCCTTCCAGAAGCCCACACAATGGGGTTTACCTGATTCTCAGTTTCCCCTGACCAGGGTTGCTTTCCACGTTCCCACAGTTTCATAAGAAACTGCTGGGTGTGCTCTGCAGAGACCTATATGCGGAGCGGTGGTTCTCCTGGATAAAAGTGATCAACACACCCCTTCCCAGAAGAGAAAAACCATATTCCCCACAGTACATTCTAGTGGCTTCAAGAAAAATTGACTTTCAGGGCTTCCAGACATTCCAGGTACAGTTCAGCTAGAGATCTGTTGACCAGGGAACATGTTATTCCAGTGCCAATCAAAAAGGTCTACAATTTGTCCCCAACGCTGTTAGTTTCACCCAAGTTCTCAGACCCTGGCCTCTTTTTTCCTCACTCGGGGCACTCATTTTTCCAGTGCCTTCTTCCCTCGCAATATGATTGCCCTGTCCCAGTAGAGGTTTGTCATCTACAAAATTTGGTTCCCTGATGGTTTTAGGATGGAGAGACCAGTTCAGGCTCACCTCCTTTGGTTCCCACAGCTGAGTAAAAAGGAGGTGCCCCCAGGGCTGGAGGGGCTGTGGGAGCCCTGACCATACTTGCCGCCGCCATCCTGATCTTCCTTGTCCCCCTCTACTGAGCTTCTGCTATTTGCCACAGGCAAATTCTTTTTTACTCTGGACCATTTTCCCATTTCCCTGATCTTTGACAAAAAACTCTGATTGCAGTATAGTACAGTAGTTTAAAGACCCATTCAGCAGCCGCAGCTCTCCTGAGTCCAGATTATACATAAGCCAAGCAGTATTTAAAAAACAATTTTTTTCCTTAGGTTCATAAACATAGGTTAACCAATCTGCCAGAATTCACCCCAAAGAGCTGTTTTCCAGAATGAAGGCCAGCCCCATTCTACCAGACAGAGCCTTGTAATATCACACAAGCCAGAACGAAGGCTTCTCCCCGCACCCCCTTAATTCCACCAGAGTTTTGTAAGCCAGAGGCATCACAAGGCACTTTAATACCAGGCAGAGCTCTGCTAAACCAGAAGGTGCCAGAAAGCACCTTAACCCTGCAGACATCGTGGCTGATCTAAGAGATACAAACTCTTTCCTTAAGTATTCTTACGTATATTGGGTGCATAGGTTCAAGGTCATAACTAGCTGCACATTTGTATGTTAGGCCATAATGTTTAAGCCATCAGTTTGGTTATAACACGTTTCATAAGAGTGTGTAATACTTGATAATAAATTGTATCTGAGATATACTGCAAATTCTGAAGTCAGTGTTGATGTCTTAAGTATAGCAATGTTGTATGTAATGATCTTCACAGTTTGCAAAACCAACTATTGAAGATACTGATTAATTAATGTTAAAAACATTTTTTATTGTATTTTTTTAGCAATATCCATGTTTCTGTTATTTGAAAAGAAAAATTTTTATTCTTTATGTTTTTACATTTCTTTGTTTAATAATTTCTATAATGTAATTGAAAATCAATAAAAAATCATGTAAATGCAAATTTGTGGTGTTTTCTTTCTTTTTTTTAAGCATTTCAGCACATTCTAGTAACGAATGTATCTCTCAGATAAACACAAAATATGCTGTAATTTTTTTTACTCCAGTCTCTGCGGGGTTAATACCAGACAGAGTTCTATAAACCAGGATGTGCCAGAAGGCAACTAAACAACAGACAGAGCTCTGTAAACCAGAAGGTGCCTTAACTAACCCAGGACTATAATCCTAAAGCAGAAAGCGCAGTGATGCAATCAAAAGTAAAGGCAATGAAGGGAGGTAAGAATCAGAGATGGAGAGTCCCCAAATGAAATCACTCGGAAGCTGCCAGGGAGTCGCCAAATCTGCACCCCTGCGTCCCCCAGTCCAGACAACCAATGGGACTCCCCGCCAAACACCCAGGCTTAACAGAGAGTCCCAAAATCTGTCCCACCGGAATATCCAGAAAATGAAACCAGAAAGGTCAGCATTCATGCTGCCTGTCACTACCAGAACCAATAAGTAATGACAAGGACTGAGTCTTTATGGATGCTTTATCCAGAAGACCAGCGATCTGAGAAGACCGTGGGTTTGTACTCTCAAAAACTCTCTTAACTTCTCTTTTCAAGTCAACCTTTTTATGAGAACAAAGGAAGGGTAAAGGGCTGGGAAAAAGATTAATTGGACAAAAAGGTAGGTAAGGGGGTTGGGAAAAGGTTAGTCGGATAAGAGTTGCAGTCTGGCAGCAATGTTTCTAGTACTTCTTTAACTATTGACCCACAATTCATTATCTGCATCAAGGGCATTCCCTCCCTGGAATGCAGTGACTCAGATAGTGTCTCCATGGCTTGAAGGAGGGGTACAAAGGTTGAATTGCTTGTCAACTTCCTGGAGTCAGGGAGGTCATGCATCCCAGTTCCTGAAATAACAGCTTTCCATGAGCTTTCCACACACATTAATCACTGAAGCCTATCACATAAGGCTAAAATCTTTAACTCTTGTGTTCCCCTATCATTAGAATTAAAGAACTCCTCCTTTCCCCAAAATGATGAAATGCACAGTTGCAATTGTGCCATCACTGATTATATATATAACTCTTCAAATTCAAAGTCCCTCTGAAAATTCTTTTACCTCTAATCTACACTATAAAGTTAATTTCCAATAACTGGTATATAAAATGAAAATGTGAAGGAGAGAAGAAAATGTTTAGCACATACAAATGAGCACATAAATATAAAACAGGCAAATTAAAAATATGCAGAAGTACTAGTCTTTGTTTCTGTCATGGGTCACAAGGCTGTAAGTGATATCTATAGCTTCCTTCATCCATTCCTACTTTGTATTTCTGTTAGCTCTTTCTGTTAGTGTAGGCAGGCAGATGTTAACAAAGGAAGGAAGAAAAAGGAATCCGACATTATTAAGCATAATAACACTGGGGAGCATGAGCTCCCTGCTTCCCCAGGGAGCTACAACTTCACACACAATCCAGGGAACCACCAGTCTGTTCCCCGCCAGATCACTGAGGGGAAGGACAGGACAACGAAGGAGGAGGTAAACACATGCAATAGGAATCAAAATCGTGACCACAGAGGCCTGTCGGTCTAGCCTGAAAAAGAAAAATAGATTGGTCAGGGGGTGGATCCTCCAGAAGTCCTCAAAACTTGGGAAGGTGATTGGTTATTTTGCAAGTTTTGTTTTTTTTAATTTATTGACTTTAGTTGGGGAAGGAATGGAGAGAGAGAGAGAGAGAGATTGATTTGTTGATTCTCGTGTGTGCCACAATCGAGGATCAAACCCCAACCCTGGCGTATCCAGATGACATTCCAACAAGCTGAGCCACCCGGACTGGGCTTGACTGGTTCTTTGGAAAAATGCTGTGGTCCTCCCCATGCCTGACATAATATAATCCCAAGGAACAATGACTTTCTCTCTCTTTCTCTCTTTTTCTTTGTCTGTCTGTCTGTCTCTCTCTCTCTCCCTCTCCCTCCCTCTCTCCCTGACCCATGCATGCCCCGTTTGTTCATACATTCTCCCCATAGTAACTGTGTCACTCTAACAGCCAAGTGGCCAATGGCAGTGCAGGTTCCAAACACAGGCTCCAGACAAGAGCCTGGTACAGTAGCACAACCAGGAAGAGGGCTAAGCTACCTGGACAGGGACTGAGGCTGCTAAGGCCAGAACAATGAAACGGAAACTCCGGACACTGGCCCTTGCTGTGGCCTTGCTGAAGACATGGTTGGAGTTGTGCCATGGTGGGATGGACGGAGATAAGACACAGGGGCAGCCTTTTAACTCCACTTTCACCAGCAGCACTTCCACTACCCTCCGCCAAAACCTTTATTAGTCTGGGCTCCTTATTCCTTCCCTGATCGAGTGACACAAACCTTTATTTCATAAAGATCTGGATCCTCAAATTGTTCTGTGTTGGTTTGTGCTGCTACAGTTCTCCATTAGCTTTACCATGGGCCACAGAGTAGTTCTTGCTTTTGTTGTGTATAAGCACAACAATTTCCACTTCTAATCAAGACGTGTCATTCCAACCAACAGACTTTTTTTTGCATCCATGTTGGTTGGATGACTCAGGCCCAAAGGGTCCAGGAGGTGGTCTCATCATGCACTGAGTGGAGCCACTTTTAGTCACCTGGTGAAAGAAGTCTTCCATTACAGATGAAGATCTCAGAGTCAACACAGCAAAAAGTTGCCTGCCTGGGAATCTAAAAGGCTGTTAGTGAATTATAAAACATAATCCTACATCCACCTTTTGATTCCCAGACTCCTGTATGGTGACTTGGTGGAACATAGTAACATATTAGAGTCTCTGATTCAAAGCACATGCTGAATCCTGTTAAACAAAGCACCACCCAGGCAGGACATTGTCTCCCAACTGGCTCCGCAGCCCACTCTCTGGTAAGCCATTCCACCTTCCTGTTAGGCCAGCTGCTTCAGGGTGGCGGCATGTTTAGTAGAGTATTTAGTAAGTTAATCTCATGAAAAATCAGAATTATTAATTTGATTAATAAAATAACTCAGAATTTCCACTTTATTCTTATAAAGCTTTTATTGTAGAAATTTTCTCATAAAAATATGTAATTATATAAATAAATAACAAATTATTAATAAAGGAAGGAAACATGGAGGGAGGAAGAAAGACTACTTGGATTTCTCAGGCAGAGCTGGGGATGGAGTTGGGAATATGATCTTCCAGTTGTTTCAGGTCCTTGGTGTAGAACTTATGTTTTTCACACTCTACTTGAGTTCAAAATCAAGAGAGACTGGTAGTTCTTCCTGGAGTCTACAGAGTGCCCACCATAGTTCTTTGGGCACTTGGCTGAGGCAATGACAGTGAGTCACCTGAAAATAGATGTAGAAGAGAGTCTGATCAAAAATAGAAAGGAAGGAAGGAGGGAAAGATACATTAATTGAACATGTATTTCATATGCATAATTTTATGTCTCCAACACCCTGTTTACATCCTTTTAACCTTATAGAAATGACACGAACACCTGTATTACATACAACTATATCACTATGTCCTAAAAATTAATGTTGATCTCCTGGTTTGCCATTTAGCTAAGATGACCTATTGGTCACAATCTACTTTTACTATCTTTATATGTTGAGGGCTCCTATGCATGCCTCTTTTTATACATTACAGTTTAAGCTAAATAGCTGGGAGCTCCTCTTCTTCCTTCTTCTCTTTCTCCAAATTTTTTGTCACTCCTCAAGGCTTTGAGAACACAGAGACTATAACAGCTTCTTATACAGTTCTTTCCACCCTAGACAAGAATGTTTATACTGGATAATAAGTTTAAACCAAGTTCAGTGAACACATGGCATCACCTGCAACTTTAATCAATATTTCTAGCTGAGGTGACAACACTAAACTTACTACATGATTACTTATGACAATGTTAATATATCAGAATCTTTGTCTAATATTCCAAGAGTGAAATCATACAAAATTAGAGTGAAGGCAAGGAAAAAACATCTATAGCTGGGGAAAAAAAGGTAGCAAAAAGAATTATACCCACAAATTTTGGGTAGATATTCATAGAATTTAAGATATGGAAATAATAGGAAGATACATACATAACCGGGAAAAGTACTTTGACAAATACTGATGGATTCTACATCTTTATTCTCTTTGTACGCTTTCCTTAAATAGTTGCCAGAATTAACATGACCATGAGAGTTTTCAAAGCCCTTCACAAATTTCATCAGTCTCCCACTGTTGACCAAGAATTTTTCAGAATTCCTGACTAGAGGTACTTACAGTCAGAGAAAATGTTCTGACACATTGTGACTGGCACAGTGAGACATGGGGGGACATAGTTCAGGAAAATTGTCTGTGAATGACCAAGTAGACATGGGGGCAAACTTACAAGAAAAGAACATGAGGAGCTCATCTTTTGTTTTTTGAGTTGATAGAGAGATAAAATGATGAATAAAAGCCCACAGAGTCAATCCCTTAAAGCAGTCATCCTCAAGGCAAGTAAAACCTTTGATTAGGTAAGAACGCTCCCTACCTCATCATTCTAGAATACTATCTATTATTATGTAGGCTCTGCAGAAAGCAAAAAACTTTTGAAATAACATGTATTAGGCATGGAATTGTGGGATTATATAAAATACCTGGGCCTGCACACCTCTCTTTGCCTCACTTGCTAACATATAGCATAAGATTGTTAAAAATACTACGGGAAAAAGAAGTCCTCATCCAACTAGCTGACGCATAAAACCAAGGTTTCTCAGACAAGAAGGAATCCTGCCTCAAGACTCTAACATAGATTTCCAGCCTGATTTCTATGCTGCCAGCCTGCCCTATGAATTTAGGACTTAAGACTGCAACTTCAACTCTTTCCTGAATTTCCAGCCTACATAATAAATTTTGGACTTGCCAATCTCCACAGTCACTTGAGCCAATTTCTTAAATAAATTTCTATAAGCGGGATAATTGTTATGACCAAAAAAAAAACCCCAGAAGAACAGATCTTAAGTCTGAGAAAACTCCACTGCCCTGAGTGGTTTGCGTTCAGCTCCCACTGAGGTCTCAGACAGTGTGTCACCCAGAGCACAGAAGTACACAGCTGAGTCGCTCCAATGGGCTGAGGATTTCTTCAGGTTGAAGGATGATTCATTCTTCTTAAATTCAGCCCCAAAGCCTTTAATGCCTTGAGCCCAGCTATCTCCTGAAAAGTGCTTGAGGAGAAGCTGGAGGCCTTGGTTGGGGTATTGGACGTACCAGAAAAGATAAGGAATTGCACCGTAGTCATACTTGCACCTCAGCTCCACTGAGGCTTCTTCAGAGACACTTATGTGTCTGTCAGGCTGAGTCACTGACTGGGCTCTGGCGTCTCCTGCAACATCAACATTTTATCAGTGAAAGCATTGCAGACTTCTCTATGAAAAGTAAGTATTTCTAGTCAGAATATGTAGAACTATAGACCATTATGAAGTTTTACTCACTCAGGGCAAATATCATCCCCAGTATGAAGATAAGCAACAGGAGCATGGCTGAGCAGTAGACACGTTGTGCGCTCTTTTCTGGAAAATCTCCCCTGAACAAGCAGGAAAGTGGCTGCAGAAACCAAGTACTTTGGAAGTAGGAGGTTTAAGGGAGGAGATTAGACAAGTTCCTTGCTAGAGAAAAATACAAAATATGCCGAGATGAACCTGGAGCGCTTTCACCTCTGATTCTAGTCACTTGTCCCCTGCAAAGTTCTCAGCTAGCTGCAGGGAGGAGGAGCTGAGCAGACGATACTGATCCACAAGATCTCTGGTTTGTGCAGCACCGCCCTCTGGTGGCCAGGTGCAGAACCAAAAGTCCCGAGAACTAATTCATGTTTTCATCCTTTTTTCTGACACATACCAAAAATTCCATGCAATGTGTTTCTTCCTTCCCGAATCTATGATGGTGTATAAGTATCAGTTTTTAAAAAGGACATCTGATGTGGAATTCAAGTCCATAAGAGTCTGTGGAATCAGATCAATTGCCTCAGGCTGAGTTTTGTGTGGTCCAGCCCAGTGCTGCCATGTGGTGATGGAAGATGGCAGAGATATTGGCATTGGTTGATTGATGCTCATGCTTGAATCTTGTGAAACCTTTTAGAGGAAAGGACAGGGCCCATGAAATGAGAGTAGTGCTATGTGGCAAGGGGTAACTCTGGATGGGAAGGTATGTCCTAGGGCGGAAGGACATACATCCATATGAAGAAATCTATCTCTGAAAACCTAAGAATAGAGAAGTTCTCTGCTT
The DNA here is from genome assembly GCA_004026545.1 of Mormoops blainvillei. Classification (NCBI taxonomy): domain Eukaryota; kingdom Metazoa; phylum Chordata; class Mammalia; order Chiroptera; family Mormoopidae; genus Mormoops; species Mormoops blainvillei. The sequence continues at coordinate 17,185 of PVJD01007440.1, forward strand.
TCTCTGTGGACAATTGGTTCTCTGACAGGAGTCAGGATATTTCTTTTCTTTGGTTCCAGGAGAATGAGTCAAACCCTCTTTTGGGATTCTTCATTCACTCTTTTATTCTCGTTAAGATTGCCTTCTATATAGAAGATTTAAAAATGCTGTCACTTTATAAATTTGTGAACTTCTGATTCCTGGGAATATATGAGGGGGGAACCCCCCAAAATGGACTTATCTTCTGAAGGGTGGGTCCCTTGTAGTTCAGGCTTCCCCTGAAAGGTGAGTGTTCTAGGAACCCATCTGTATCAGTGTACCAGCTGGCATTGCTGTGAAAGGCTGCATTCGGCTTCAGTGAATTTTTTTTGAAGACTCTTTCAACACATTTGTCCCTTTCACGATGGGTGGTTTATGAGCACACCTGCCCACATCGCACGGAGTGTTCAGCAGTTTTTGACCAAAATCAGCAGGACTACCGTGCCCCACACTCCCTATTCACCCAATCTTGCCCCAAGTGACTTTTTTTTTCCTGGATAAAAAGTCCTCAAAAAGCAAACAGAGAGGTGCACTGAGAAGCTGTACAAAATGGAAAGTTTTTATAGGAATAAACAGGGCAGGACAAGAAAGTTATTGACAAAAGAAAAGAAATGAATGTTTCAGGTAGAGTCATATTTCAGAGACAGGGGTTATGGGGGGAAGTAGGGTAGCAAGTGTCTTTCTTATCAGGCAGAGCACCACCCTAGTGCTGATCAGGAGATTCCAAAAGGATTGGTTTAAGGTAATACTCCTGCCCCAGCCAGGCAGCTCAGTTGGTTAGAGTTTCATCCCGTACACCAAAAGGTTGGGGGTTTGGTCCCTGGTCAAGGCACACACCTAGGTTCCATGTTCCATCCCTGGTCAGGACACGTGTGAAAGGCAGCCAATCGATATATCTCTCTCTTTCTCTCCTCCTTCCTCTTGCAACAGGGAATAAAAACTTTCTATTACTCTGGCTTACCATAAAATGAAATTAGAATACAATGTATGAGGAAACTGATAAAAAAGAACTCACATACTGACGGTTTCTTTGTAAGCATATTGCAAGCACCCGCAGTTCCAGTTCCTGCTTGTACAAGAGAGGGCCATGGCCACGCATCGACGTGAGGCAGATTGCCCAGATGCAGGAAATCGGCTGGCACCGACCAGCTCCAGGACGCTGACATTAAACACCAGCAGGGACACGGCCTGCGCGTCCACAGCCTCTCCCCTTGATCTCTTTGTTCTCCTTGTCGCTCTCCCTCCTTATAAAACCCCCAGCCTCCACTGAGATGTTGAGATGGGCTTTGAGATGAGAGTCCTTCCTCTTCCAGGTTGCCAGCACCTGAATAAAATCACTCTTCTTTACAACAGCACCTGCTTCAGCGGATTGACTTTCAAAGAGGCGGGCAGCCAGACCCGTGTTCAGTTACACTCGCTCTCTAAAATCAATAGATATATCCTCTGGTGAGGAATAAATAAATAAATAAATAAATAAATGGTCACACTCCTGGGAGGGCCTGAAATTACAATTAAATCTAAGTTTGTTGTCCTGTGGTCAAGAGCCTTCACCTTGGGCCTGTTGTTTCTTTCTTTTAACACAAAGAATCAGGAAATTTGGCTAATACGTATCTAACTATAAGATATTCTACATATGCAATTGTCCAGACATAAGATGCTAAAAGTAATAGAAAAGGAACTTAAAGCAACCCTTTTAACTATAGTCCATGAATTAAAAGGAAGCACACCTGAAATTGTCAAAATAATAAAGAGCCTGATCTGCCATGCCAGAGGAAGGGCTTTGTACTTCTCATTCCTCAAAGCTTCAAAAATTTAAAACTGATAAAATAATTTTTAAACTGGGTGTAAAGTAAACCTATTTATCAATGACCTATTTTCAAAGCTAACAAGAAAATAGTTATTATGACGACTGGACTGATGACTGCTGGCCTGAAAAAACATTTTAATCCTTTAACATTAACATCACTATGTTATGTTATCTGCACCAGAGAAATGGCTTCTATATATGATGTAATTGTTCCCCATCCCATTCCCATAAATACCCATTAACTTTGTCTCCTTCTGCCTGAATCAGTATATTAGTAGTAATCTTTATTGATCTCAAATAAATGCTTGTTATCAAAGGGCTTTTATTTTAGGTTAACAAAATTAATGATGATAAAGAAATTCTCAACAAAGAAATAAATCCTACAAAAAGAAGCAAATGGAAATTTTAGGGCTAAAAATACATGAAATAAAATCTCACAGCAAAAACTCAATAGCAGAATGAAGATGATGAAGAAAAGAAAAGAGTATGTGAACTTGAAAACAGATCAGTATAAATTATCTATCTCAACAGTTGCCAACAATACATGACTCTGCCTCCCCGCAAGAAGACATTCTCCAACTCTGGGCATATTTTGGTGGTTACAACTTGAGGGCAGTATACTGCTGGCACCTATGAAGTATAAGCCATGGATACAACAGAAAAGTCTACAATTTATAGAACAGACGCCCACCAGTAAAAAATTATTTGACTCTAAATGTTAATAGTGTCAAACTCAAGGAACTCTAATCAAATTTGAGAACAAGAAAAAAACAGAAACAAAAAATGGACAGAGCCCCGAAAGACATGTGAGAATATAACAAAACTCTAAACTCTTTTAGAATTCTAAAACTCATGTAATTGAGACTTCCGGTTAATATGGAGGCATAGGTAGACACTTCACCTCCTTGTGAAACTAACCTCAACAAAAAACACCCAGAACTGAAAGAAAATCAAACTGTAGGGAAGTCCAACAGCCAAGGATTTAAAGAAGCCATATTCATCCAGACGAGTAGGAGGATCAGAGACGGGAAGCCAGAGCAGAGAGGACATGGTGTGGCAATGGTGAGGCAGCTGCAGTGAGACAGCAGGAGGGGTAGCCAAGAGAACAGGTGTTCCACATTCAAGTGCAATGGATAAAAATTGGGAGGGATACCTTGGGAGTGGGTGATACCAGCCTCAGACCAGATCACGCAACCCAGGGTTCCACTGCTGAGAAATAAAGCCTAATAATTTCTGGCTGTAAAAACAAGTGGAGGTTGGTTGGGACAGCAAAAGAAAATCGGTTTCTCAGTAAAGCCCATTTAAAGATCCCTCACTGTCCTAGAACATACACAAACCTACCCACTCTGGGAACCACCACTAGGGCAACAGCTAGTGGGGCATCAGTTGCATCCAGGAAGTGGGTGAATCGACTGGAAATGGGCCAAGTGCTGAGAAAGCCTCCAGCAGTCAGGCAGTGGCATTGTTACCTCTCTGACCTCTCTTCCACATACAGAGCCACAAAGCAGTGAAGCAGGTTGCCCCACCCTGGCAAGTACCTAAGGCTCAGCCACATACAACTTAACATGCTTATGACAGGGGGTCAAAGCAGTTCTAACGAATACACAGGAACAAATACAGGGAGGCTGCCAAATTGAGGAGACAAAGAAATATGGCCCAACTGAAAGAACAAAACAAAACCCCGGAAAAAGAACTAAACAAAACAGAGATAGTCAACCTATCAGATGTAGAGTTCAAACCGCTGATGATAAGGATGCTACAGAACTCACTGAGCATGGAAAAAGCACAAATGAAAAAATGAAGGTTATACTAAGTGAAATAAAGAAAAATCCACAGGGAACCAACAGTGAAGGGAAGGAAGCCATGTTTCAAATCAACGATTAGGAATATAAGGAAGAAAATAACAGGCAACCAGAACACAATGAAGAAATGAGATTTAAAAAACATGACAGTATAAGACTCTGACATATCTCCAAAAGAGCTGACATCCAAGTCATAGAAATGCCAGAGGTAGAACAGGAAGAGCAAGAAATTAAAATCTTAGTTGAAAATTTAATGAAATAAAAATTCCCTAATTGGGCAAAGGAAATAGACATATGAGTCCAGGAAGCACAGAGAAAACCAAACAAACTGGGGCCAAAGAGGGCCACATCAAGACAAATTATAATTAAAATGCCAAAGGTTAAAGATAAAGAGAGAATCTTAAAAGCAGCAGGAGAAAACACAGTTATCTACAAAGGAGTTCCCATAACACTCTCAGCTGATTTCTCAAAAGAAACTTTGCAGGTAAGAATGGACTGGCAAGAAGAATTCAAAGTGATGAAAAGTGAGGAACTGTAACGTAGATTACTCTATCCAGCAAAGCTATCTTTTAGAAAGGAAGGGCAAATAAAGTGCATCCCAGACAAGGAGTTCATCATCACCAAGCCTTTATTACATGAAATGTTAAAGGGACTTATCTAAGAAGAAGATCAAAACTATGAACAGTAGGGGGATCAAGAGGGCAGAGGGGTGAATAGAAGTCATACTGACCTCCTCCCAGGGCCAGTCTGAAATTACAACTAAATTGTCGAGAAATCACCTGAAACAAACAACTGAACAATAGCAAGAGAGAAGCATTATAACCTTGGAAAGAGAGAAAAATCAGTTCAGCACAACCTGACTGGTAAGGAGTGTAGTGGAGATGCAAGAAGGCTGGCCAGGCACTCTCAGCCGGCAGATCCAGAGGGATATTTAAGCAGCTAGTTGGATCCCCCGAGAAGAGCGAGGTCTAAACCCCCAGCCTACAGCACCAGAGCCCAAAAAGTACAGAGAACAGCCAGCTGCAAAAAGCAACAGGGCTCCTCTCTGTCAGAGGTGGGTGGCTGGAGACTGAAAGAGCCATTTAAAGGGCCAGTGCATAAATTTTCAGCTGCAACCACTTCCCTAGGCTCCAGCAGAGGCAGGGGCAGAGCAGGATAGAGATGCCTGAGGAGAGACTGGGGATGGAGGCTTTGGGGAGAGAACTGAGAAAATAGCCACCAGGATCCCAGTGCTGAGTCATCACCCATACAGCACAGCAATCTTGCTCAGGCAGACCACTCCCCTGAGTGGCAGGCTAAGAGGAAAAAATAACCCGACCCCCGGAAGGGACTCTACCTTGGCCCTGTGGTGCTTAAGCCTGAGTGCTGAGGGCAGAGTGGCAGCCACAGACAGTAGATCCCTGCAAACAGGGGGCAGAGTGGTCTAGAGGTACTTGAGGAGAGACTGGGAGAGTAGCCTCTGAGATCTTGGTGCTGAATCATCCCCCATAAGGCAGCGGCCATCAAGCTCACACAGACCACTCCCCTTGGAGCAGCAGCAGCCTGAGGGGAAACATTAGCCCCAACCCCAGGAGGGTTCTGCCCTGTCCTATGGTGCTTGAGCCTGACTGCTGAGTGCAAAGTGACTAGATTAGCAACAGAAGGAGACAGCCACAGACAGTAGATCCCAGGAAGTCTCGAACAGGCTGCCTAAGGTCAGATGGGTCAACATCTAACATTACCAGAGGTGGATCAAGAAAGGAAAAACAGCGGTAAATACTAGAGTCTACTGAGACGAAATCCATTATGGTCTTCTCCATGATTTGCAATATTTTCTTTACTGCATAGCTTTTTAACATTCATTTCTGGTCCATTAAGTTGGTGCATATTAAGTCACTAGATTTTATACTAGTTTATTTCTCTCTTTTCTTATAATAGTCTTAATCTCTTTACAGCCTTATTAATACTGGTTCATTTGCTATTTATAGTGGGATTCCAGGTGGGAGTTACTTTTGCAGAAGTGGGTTTGTTTCTTGGGTTTTGTGGTTTTGCTCGGCAGCCAAATATAGGAAGACAAAGAAACAACCCCTAATCAAAAGGAAAGGAGGAGTCCCCAGAAAGACTAAATGAAATAGAGGCAAGTAATCTATCAGATTTTGAGGTCAGACAATGGTTATAAGAAAGCTCAATGAATTCAATGAGCTCAGTGAGAATTATAAAAAAACTACAGGGAAACTATGAGGAACTTACTGCAAACTATATCAGCTTGAAAAAAGACATAGAAACTGATGACAAAAACCAAGAGGAAATGAAGAATAAAATTTCTGAATTGAAGAACACAGTAGAATGAATCAAAACCAGGCTGGATGAAGCAAAGGATAGAATCAGTGAGCTGGAAGACATGGTAGAAAAAAAAACTCCCAGAAAGAGCAAGAAAATGAAAAGTCTCAAAAAGAATGAAGAGGGGTTAAGGGAAATGCAGGACAATGTGAAACATAATATTATCCATACACTAGGAATACCAGAAGGAGAAGAAGAGGAGCAAGGGATAGAACATCTGTTTGAAAAAGTAGTGATGCAAAACTTCCCTAATTTGAGGACAGAAAAAGTCACACAAGTCCAGGAAGCACAGAGGGTCTCAATCAAAAGGAACCCAAAGACCCCCACTCAAAGACACATCATAATTAAAATGGCAGATAGCAAAGACGAAGAGAGAATCTTAAAGGCAGCAAGGGAGAAACAGGGTGCAACATACAAGGGTGCCCCAGTTAGGCTGCGGCTGAATTCTCCACAGAAACACTACAAACCAGGAGGGTATAGCAAGAAATACTCCAAGTAATGAAAAGCAAAGGCCTGCAACCAAGATTACTCTAACCAGCAAGGTTCTCAATTAAAACAAAAGGTGAAATACGAGTTTCCAGACAAAGAAGGCTAAAAGAATATACCTCTACCAAACCAGCATTGCAAGATATGCTAAAGGGACTGCTTTAAGAAGATGAAGAAAAAGAGTCAGAGAGAGAGAAACACGAGTACAAAGGGAAAAAACTGAACAGTACATATCAACAACTAACTTTAAATGTAATGGATTAAATGCTCCAATTAACAGTCATAGAGTAGCTGAATGGATAAGAAAACAGGACCCACACATACACTGCCTACAAGAGACCCACCTCAGAACAAAAACCTACACAGACTGCACATAAACAGTTGGAAAAAAATATTCCAAGCAAGTAGACAGGAAAAAAATGCCAGAGTAGCAATACATATATCAAACAAAATAGATGTCAAAAAAAGGCCATAAAAAGAAACACAGAAGGACACTTCATAATACTCAAAGGAAGAATCCATTAAGAAGACATAAACACTGTAAATCTATATGCACCCAACATAGGAGCACCCAAATACATAAGGAAAATCCTGGAGGACTTATAGAGAGATATACACAGCAACACACTTATATTAGGGAATTTTAACACTCCACTGTCAAGAAAGGCTACATCATCCAAACAAAAAATCAACAAAGATATTGTGGAACTGAATGACATATTAGATCAAATGGACCTAACTGATATATATAGAACCTTTCATCCCAAAGAAGCAAACTACACATTCTTTTCAAATGCATATTTGAAAACTTTGCATATTGGAACACTTTCAAAGATAGACCACATGATAGGACACAAAACAAGCCTCAACAAATTTAAGAAAATTTAAAAGGAATTATGGAATTAATATGGAAGCCATATCAAGCAGTTTCTCAGGCCACAAGGGCTTAAAACTAGGAACCACCCTCAAGGAAAAACCTCAAAAACATTCAAATTCAAGGAGGCTGAACAGCATGCTATTAAACAATGAATGGGTCAGTAATAAGATCAAATAAACTCCAGAAGTTTCTGGAAACAAATGAAAATGAACACACAACAGTCCAAAACCTATGGGACACAACAAAGGCAGTCCTGAGAGGAAAGTTCATAGCAATACAGGCCTATCTAAAAAAGATAGAAACATTTACAATAAACAACCTCACCCTACATCTACAAGACTGGAGAAACAACAACAAACAAAGCCCAGAGCAAGCAGAAGGAAGGAAATAATCAAGATAAGAGCAGAACAGAATGACATAGAGACTAAAAGAACAATTCAAAGGATCAATAAATCCAGGAGCTGGTTCTTTGAAAAAATAAACAAAATCAACTGGTCTTTAAGCAGGCTCATCAAGCAAAAAAAAGGGAGAGGACAAAAATAAATAAAAAAACAAATGAAAGAGGAGAAATTACAACCGATACCAGAGAAATACAAAGGATTGTAAGAAATTACTATGAACAACTATATGCCAAGAAATTTGAAAACCTGGATAAAATGAACAAATTTCTAGAAAAATATAATCTTCCAAAACTGAATGAAGAAGAAGCAGAAAGCCTGAACAGACTGTTAACACCTGGTGAAATTGAAGAGGTAATCAAAAAACTCGAGGCACACAAAAGTCCTGGACCAGATGGTTCACAGGAGAATTTGACAAAACTTTTCAGCAAGAGCCAACCCCTGTCCTCAGACTATTCCAAAAAATCCAAGAAAAGGAAAACTCCCAAACTCTTTTTATGAGGCCAGCATCATCCTAATTCCCAAACCAGATAAAGACACAACAAAGAAAGAAAGCTACAGGTTAATACTGCTGATGAACATAGATGCTAAAAGCCTCAACAATTATTGGCAAACCACATCCAGCAATATATTAAAAAAAATCATACACCATGATCAAGTGGGATTCATCCCAGGGATGCAAGAGGGTACAATATTCACAAAGCAATAAATGTAATACATCACATAAACAAAAGGAAAGACAAAAATCCCATGATCATAACAATAGATGCAGAAAAAGCATTTGATAAGATACGGCACCCATTATGATAAAAAAAGTGGGAATAAAGGGGTCATAACTCAACCCAATAAAGGCTATATACAAAAAATCTACATCCAACATTATACTGAATAGGCAAAAACTAAAAGCTTTCCCACTAAGATCAGAAACAAGACAAGGATGTCCACTTTCACCACTTCTATTCAACATAGTATTAGGAGTCCTAGCCACAGCCATCAGAAAAGAAAAAGAAATAAAAGACATCCAAATGGGAAAGAAGGAAGTAAAACTGTCATTGTTTGCAGAAGACATGAGCGTGTACATAGAAAACCCTATAGACTCCACCAAAAACCTACTCCATCTAATAAGTGAATTTGGCAAAACAGCAGGATTCAAAGTCAATATTCAGATTCAAAGGCATTTTTGTACACCAACAATAAAATATCAGAATCAGAAATCAGGGGAAAAGTCCCATTTGCTATTGCAACAAGAAAAATAAAGTACCTAGAAAGAAACTTAACCAAGGAGGTAAAAAACCTGTACTCAGAAAACTACACTACACTGAAGAAAGAAGTTAAGAAAGACACAAATAAATAGAGGCATAACCATGTTCATGGATTGAAAGAACAACATCATCAAAATGTCCATACTACCCAGAGCAATTTATAGATGCAACACAATCCCTATTAAAATATCAATGACATATTTCACATAGAACAAACTTTTAAAAAATTTATATGGAACCAAAAATGGTCCTGAATAGCTGAAGCAACTTTGAGAAAGAAGAACAAAGTAGGAGGGATCACACAATACCTGACATCAAACTATATTATAAGGCTACTGTAATCAGAACAGTCTGGTGCTGGTATAAGAACAGACACATAGATCAATGGAACAGAATAGAGAGCCCAGAAATAAACCCATGTCTCTACAGTTAATTAATATTCAACAAAGGGGGCAGAAGCATAAAATGGAGTAAAAGTAGCCTCTTCAACAAATGATGTTGGGAGATCTGGACAGCTACATGCAAAAAAATGAAATTTGGCCACCAACTTATACCACACACAAAAGTAAACTCAAGAAGGGTAAAAGACTTAAACATAAGTCATGATACCATAAAAGTCCAAAACATAGGCAGGAAAATCTCAGATATTTCACACAGCAATATTTTCACTGATATGTCCCCTAAAGCAAGGGACGTAAAGGAAAGATTAAACAAATGGGACTCAATGAAAATAAGAAGCTTCTGCATGGCTAAAGAAAACATCAGCAAAATGAAAAGAGAACCAACCTATGGGAAAATATATTTGTCAATGATACCTCAGACAAGGGTTTGATCTCCAAAAAATATAAAGAACTCACATGACTCGACTCCAGGAAGAAAAACAATCCAATTAAAAGATGGGCAAAGGACCTGAACAGACACTTCTCCAAGGAGAACATATAGAGGGCCCAGAGACACATGAAAGGATGCTCAGCATCACTAGTCATTAGAGAGGTGCATTAAAATCACAGTGAGATACCGCTTCACACCAGTCAGAATGGCCATCATAAACCAATCAACAAACAACAAGCGCTGGCGAGGTTGTAGAGAAAAGGAAACCCTAGTACAGTCTTGGTGGGGATACAGACTGGTGCAGACACTGTGGAAAACAGCTTGAAATTGCTTCAAAAAACTAAAAATGGAACTGCCTTTTGACCCAGCAATTCCACTGCTGGGATTATACCCTAAGAATCCTGAAACACCAATTCAAAAGAACCTATGCACCCCAATGTTCACAGCAGTACAATTTACAATAGCCAAGAACTGGAAACCACCCAAATGCCCTACAGTGAATGAGTAGATCAAAAAACTGTGGTACATTTACACAATGAAATACTATGCAGCAGAAAGAAAGAAAGATGTACTACCCTTCAAGACAGCATGGATGGAGCTGGAGAGCATTAGGCTAAGTGAAATGAGCCAGGCAGTGAAAGACAGATACCCTATGATCTCCCCTGTAAGTGGAACCTAATCAACAAAACAAACAAGCAAGCAAAAATATAACTAGCAACATTGAAATAAAAAACAAACTGACAGTAACCAATGGGGAGGAAGGAGGAAGATGACAAGGGAAAGGGAGGGGAAGGGCCATCAAGGAACATGCATAAAGTACCCATTGACAAAGCCAAATGGGGGAAGATTTGAGGGTGGGAGGCGTGGATGGGTGGGGCAGGGGAAAGTGGTGGCAGGAAAATGTGGCCCAAAAAACACAAAACAAAACAAAACAAAACAAAACAAAATAGACAGGGGAAGGCTAAGAATAGTATAGGAAACTGAGAAACCAAAGAACTGATATGTACAATCCTTAGACATGAACTAAGAGTTGGGGGCATGATGGGATGGAGTGCAGGGCAGAGGGGATAAAGGGGAGCAAAAAATGGGACAACTGTAACAGCATAATCAATAAAAGATGCAAAAAAATTACAAAAAGTGAAAAAATGGGTTAAAGTCAGGTAATGTTGGATTATGGCTGCATAGCAAGGTGTAATCCTAAAAGAAAAATCTTTTCCTCCCCACCCACCTCAGCTTGTACACCCCTAGGGCTGAAAGAGTAACCATCTCACCAGGAGATCAATTTCAGGGAAAATGAGTGTGAGGGAGAAAAAAATAACTTTACCTTTCCAGGTTATTGGCTGAGATTCCCCCCATCATAAAAGACAGATTAACAGGAGAAAACCATACAGAAGTTTAACAACAATTATAACTCCTATATACATGGGAGAGACCCAAGAAAACCGAGTAACTCCCCCAAATGGCCCAAGTTACACCTTCAGCTCAAGACCAAAAAAGAAAAAAAAAATATGTTGGGGAGAGGGGAGTCAGTTTTGAGGGGTTTTCAGGCAAAACACAATAAAGAAAGGTATGGTTTATATGCAGATTTAAGTCAATACCTTCTCCCCTTCTCTGTTCATAAGTGTTTCTAGAGATTTAGTCATCCTCCTCTTCCCAGTACACTTAAAAATGAGATTACCCTTTTAAATGCAAATGTCTCTTACAAAAGGCTAACTTCTCAGTCTTCAGAGCTTCTATATCTGCTGTTTCTTAAAAATAATCAGCTCAAAATAATCCTAATGCTAAAAAGGCATATTTGGGGGCAGCATATTTGCTCCTGTTTAACAGAAATGGCAGTACAGGGGAAAAAAAAAAAAAAAAAAACGCTCTCAACTCAGAACCCACGCCTAGCATGAGAAGGTACAAGATCCCTCTTCTAAAAAGTTATGTATGCCCTTGGCTGGTGTTGCTCAGTGGTTTGAGTGTTGGCCTGTGAACCAAATGGTCACTGGTTCAATTCCCAGTCAGGGCACATGCCTGGGTTGTGGGCCAGGTCCCCAGTAGGGGATGTATGAGCGGCAGCTGCATGTTGATGTTTCTTTCCTCTTCTCCCTCCCTTCCTCTCTCTCTGAAAATAAATAAATAAAAAATTTTAATGCAATTAAAAAGAAACAAAGTTATACATAGACACTCAACTGATACCACCCACACAGTAAACGAAGGCTCTAAATCTCTTTGGGATGCTCATGATTTATGGCATATTGCTTAACATAGATGCTCCTCTGGTTACAAGGTGAGTAATAAAAAAAAATGCAGGTCAAGTTTTTATGCTTATCATTATCATCATCATTATTTGGTGTTCAGTTTAGGAGAATCTCAAAAATGCTTGGACTATTTCTTATCTAGAGAAATATACTTTTGAATGTTTAAGAGGAATGTGTTTAACTCTGTATACTTCACATGCTGTTCTGACCTATTCCAAAAACTGGGCAGAATTAACTGTCTTAGAAAGTAGTAATAATAAATAAAGCAAATCCTCTTTCCTTGCTCTCAAGTATTCTTCAAAGCATTTTGTTTTGCATTGTTTTTGGAAAATTATACTCTGAATTTCAGAGCTGACAGAAGCTTGAGAATCACGTGTTCAATCCCATCATTTTTAGATCAGAAAACTGAGACCTGCAAACTTCATGAGTTCCTCAAAATCAGTAATAGGAATCCTGCAGCTGTTAGATGGATCCCCACGCCCAGTCAACCCAGTGTTGTCTTGCTCCTTTACCCCTTTCAAATAACCAAGACTTATTTTGCCAGAGGTAAAGCCTTTGGCAGTGGAGCTGTGGTAAGCCTTTTAAGGACAGCACAGCCAGCAGGCCTGTTGACTGGGAACGGTTAGCAGGGTTCGGGTGCAGGAAGTGGGTCGCAGGGCCTTGCTGTGTGTCTGCTGCAGCACAGAAGTACGTGGCTGAGTCTGCAGGCTGGGAGGTTGGGATATAAAAGGAACTCTCTTTATTGGTGGTATCAAAGGTGGCCTTCAGTCTTCCTGTCAGTTTTGTTGGTTCATTTTCAAATATCAGTAGCAATAAGATAAGGCCTATTCCCGGATCTTGTCGGTACCACTGGAAGGACACGGGAGAAAAACCTGCATAGCTGCAGGTCAGGGCAGCTTCTTCACCCTCCGGGATGCTCAGGACCTGAGGATTCTGTTCCAACTTTTGGCTGCTCGACCCTACGTAGAAACACAATGCCAGGAAAAGATTTAGTCACTACGGTGACACACTTCCCACAACACCAGCCACAACCGAAGATGCAGCAGAATGGATCCTGGCCCCTTCCCCTCCACCCAGGGGGCTATGTCCCCAGATCTTTGTCCTCATCACCAAGAAACCTCCAACTCACAGTCCACTGGAAGCCACAAAAACACCAAAACAACTCGCAGAAACGACCCCATTCTCCTTCCCAGCTGGGACCTGAAATGCGGATTTGGTCCCTCAGTCAAAAAGCCCTTCTTTAGTTAGGTGGGTGTTACTAGGGTTATTCTTCTATGGGAGGAAGTCTCTGCTCCCTACCCATCCAATCAGTGACAAGCCCGTTCAGTCTTTTACGCACACCCACTGGCTTAATCTAACTTCAAAGTGAACTTTGTTTCAAATCTGAGGAAGGATCTGAAGAGAGAAAAATACTGCCATCTTGTGTTCAGAAGGTTTTTATAAAATAGTAATGGAATGTGCTGTAATCAAGGCTGTCCAACTGTTTGGAGTCTCTGGGTCACACTGAAGAGGAAGGGTTGTCTTGGACCACACATTAAATCACAACTGGGCGACACATAATCACAAAAAGATTTCATAATGTTTTAAGTAAATTTACGATTTTGTGTTGGGCCACATTCGTAGCCGTTCTGAGCCACACATGGTCCACGGGTCGTGCGTTGGACACCCTACATGTAAACAGTGCTTCCCCGCCTTGATGTGCAGGGGAATCACTTAGGAACTTTGCTAAAATGCAGATCCTGTTTCATTAGGTCTCGGTGAGGCTGGATAGCCTGTATTTCTAACAAGCCTGCTAGTGCCGTTGGTGCCGCTGGTTCTCAGATCACACTTTAAGCAGCAATTGTAGAAGAATGCTTGTTGAGTCTCAGTAGTGCATGAAAACAGAACTGGCAGTGCGAACGTTTGGTACAGGACAAATGATCAAGTATTCCAAGGTCTCCATTCCAATGGCCAGTCGAACTGTTTTGTTGTTCCTGTAACAGTCGCCTGAGGATACCATGAGCTCTTGGTAATATAAAGCATGGGGGCACACCTGGTTGAATTCTAGGATTTTCTCAAACCCAAGGAGTGAATCTCCTCTCTTCACCCCTGTTAGCCTCCCCACAGGTAGGAAAATTATATTTCAAAAGATCTTTTTTTTTTTTTATTGTGTTGGGCTAACATAAGTAAACACTCTGTTTAAATCCAGCAAGGACTCAAATCAGTATAGTTTCCCACTTCATGGAGAATGCTTTCTGAGATGCCCTGTAAATTGTTTTTAAAATACAGCAGTTCTCTGATTGCTTATATCACCATTTCTTTCTTTTCTACTTGATGAGTGCCAAGGTAAAGCTGTTGTAGTTATATCCTCAAATGCCTTTAGGCCATTCTCGGACCTAAATAATAGATGGGTAGCTATGGACAGACATGAATGTATGGAGGAGAGAAAGAAGAGAACGGGCTAAAGTACAATGAGAAATAAAGCTGGAAGGAGAGTTTGGGTCTGGAAAGCAGAAGATTTCTGAATGCCTGAATTTATAGGTTATTTATTAGCAAAAAACTACTGATGGTTTTCAGCAAGTGAGTAATAGGACTCAATACATTTAATCTGGCTGATTATCCACGAGAGTAATTTGAAGAGGCAGGCTGATAGGGAGTGTGGTGGAATCTTTAAGAGGCTGTGTTCCCGCCTCCAAATGGCCTGTCTTTGAAACCCAGTTCTTCCATTTACTCTCTCTCCCTGAGCCTGAGCAACCTCCTTAACGTCTTCAAGGACCAATTTCCCCGTCTGCAAAGCAGGGATAGCATCGGGATGTTATTAAGAGGAATACATGGACTGCTGTATGTAAAATGCTCTGTATGTATATCATACACATTTCGGACCCAAAAACATGAACTACTAATACAGGAGAAAGAATATAATGGAAACTGCACTAGTTAGGAGGTCATTGCTGCCTTCTCGTTGTGTGGCACGGGTGACTAAACCAGGGTTACTGTGCTTTAGAGCTAGGAGTTTTAGGAAATTTAGAGAAAATGATGGATTAGAGAGACTTTAAGTCACCTATTTTAGAAAATAGTATTAAAAAAGAGAAAAATCACTACTGATCCTATCAAGCAAAGATATACATTATTGTAGGAGTGGGAAACTTTTCCGTTCTTCCCTTCTAGGTTCTTTGGCTGGCCTAATAATTAAGTTGACATAAGACAGATTAACAGGAGAAAAACAAATTCTGTATGTACGGGAGCCCCATAAAAATATGAGACTCCCTGGCAATCAGGTAATATCAATTATTTCCCTCTCTACCATTCTGAGCTAAGGAGAAGGGGGTAGGGATCTGGGGCCTCAAAAGGAGGGGAAAGAATTCACAGAAAGATGAGAAGAGCAAATGCTTTCTGTGCCAGGCACATAACTTTTTCTGATATAAAAGGTTGCCTCTGGTAATAGCTCTCTTTCTGGTGTAGGCCCCCTGTCTAAATTCCTTTAGGCAGTTAAGGGGAAGGTTAAAAACCCTTGCTGAGCCTGCTGGGCCCTGGCTGTCTTCAGCTCAGAATAATCCACGTGCCAAAGTGGGACGTTCTGGGGCAACATACTCTGCTCCCCGCCATTATCAAGATCTTGGTGTAGTCCTTTCCAACCTTTACACTGTGCACAGTTTCACAAAGTAGCAATCATACCAGCTAATAGCTTGATTCTTTTTAATTATTTTTAAATAATCATTACAGGTTCTCTTTACAAATACCATTAGATTGCTATATAATATTCTATTTGACATTGTTTTTCCCTGTAAGATTAAATATGTTGGTTCTCATATAAATAACTTTTCAAATATATTAGTAAATATTTTTTCCAATATAAAACATTTTAATAAGTTGTCAAATATACAGTTATTACCTAAATATCACTTATAAATATCAGTATGCCACATTAGTTGAGTCTATAAAATAAAATCACACTTTGACAATAACCCCTGCAGTCCCCCATTGATAGCACAAATTACAAACATATTTAAAAAGAGACACTGAAACCAAAGTAATTTTGACCAAATACATTCATTCATCAAGTAAAACAAACTTAGCATAGTCACTAATAACACAGTTTTAGGTGCAATTTCACATGCTTTCAAAAATCTTGTAGGACAGCTCCCATAGTAAAGTGTCTTTGTGCACGCCATTTTCATATGCAGGTGCATCAGACATCATACTTAAGACTATTTCACTTCATAACTAAACTTGTTAATATATATTGTAAGTGAAAACCAGGCCAAAATTTAACCCCAATGATGAAAATGTATAACAATTAAAAAGAATTCTTGAGCATATTCTAATTTGTTTAATTGCATGAATACTATTTCCTCATACTAGATGCTATCAAAATAATAATTTAAACATTAACTCCCCTAAATTGGAAACTCTAACCTTTCTAAAATATTTCCAAACTTTAGGATGAGAGAGATGGAAACGCTCTCCCATCCCATGGCTTAGTCCTGTCTGTTTCACTGACTCATATGAAAGGCAAGCAGTGAACATATATCATCAAATAGGAAATGCCATTATATATTACTTTCCTTATTGCCAAAATCTTAGACAATCCCCCGCAAGAAAAAAAATAATAATACCCTCACTGTCCTGATGAAGCCTCAAGAGCACTAGTAAGATTCCTAGAAGCTTTGTCATTATTCCTGTCTTCTTTTGTCCCACTGCCCGCCAAAGGACTCATCTTTGAAAAGTGATAATGACCTAGAATCTGTTTCTGATTCAGATATTGCAGAAAAAGTCTATCACACCAACTAGAAGCAAAAGGCTTCTTCCCAACCCCTCCTCTACCATCATCTCCATTCTCCTTGCCATGCCATCCGCAACAGGGGAGTGGGACAAAAGAAAAGAGAAAGAGAGGCAACAGAGAGATCTAAATTCAGAAGTGATTTGGAAAGCATCTCATAGGTGCTGAAATGGCCAAAGAAGTGTTCAAACTTTGTGTGACAATAAATAATAATCTGACACCTAGGCTAAATTTTTCAAAAGCTGAGAAGCAAGTTGTCCACATTGAGTGCAGTGAGTGTACGTGTAAGAGTGTATAGTGTGTATGTGTATGTGTGTACACATGAGTTAAGGAGCAGCAGTGAGCTAAGCAACAACAGAATAACTACCATAGGTTAACTTGTTTGTATATTAACTTGTTTGAGCAGCTCAGGGATGAGCTGGTAGGATGGTGGGATGAAGACACTGCTCTGTACTCCCTTTTGTACTTTTAAAATTTCAGACCATGTAAATGGAATACCTCTTTTTAAAAATGAGAGAAAACTTTTATAAATAGTAAAATAATACATGCATTTGCCAATATCTTTGGAAAATAATAAAATAAACATTTTAACAGGCACTACTTTGGGCTTCCTCCTGGACTGCACTCCCGCCCCTCAGGGGAATACTGCACAGGCACAGCCCTGTCTGCCTCACTGTGTCACTCACAATGCAGTAGTACACAGCAGTGTCTCTCAGGGAGGCCCAGGGCAGGCTCAGCATGCTAGTCTTCCGGTCGGCAGCAATAAAGAGAGATGCTGCTTCATTTGTCTCATTTTTCTTATACCCTTGAATAACAAATGCTGGTCCCTGGTTGGGGAACTGTTGGTACCAGAAGATATACTCATTTGTAGCAATGTTGGTGTGGTTACAGGGTATGTTTACTTCTTGTCCTTCAAATGACTCCATGAAGATGGGCTGGGTGGTCTTAGCAAAGCTCAAAGTACCTGTGGGAATAAAAACACAATACTGGCTCCTATCCGGAAACTGAGATGAGTTGAAGGTCCGGCTAAGCACCCTCCAAGTTCTTTCTCACAGCCTAATCCACCCTCACCCCTACTGCGCCACCATACACAGATACATGCAATTTACTTCTCATTTCATTCCAGGACAAGTTCTATGTATATATAATATTTATTCCAAGGAATCCCAGGAAAACATGTTCAGAGATGGCAGATCTAGTTTCTCTGCCTTATGGATGGACCTGGTGTTCAGTAACCCAGAACGCCTTCATTCTCCTGAGACATCCCTCACATAAATGCTAAGAAACTCCCTGGAAAAAAATAAGACCCCAAAGCCACCCCTCAATATCCTGGGTAAAGAGCAATGGTGGCAGGCCAGGTTGTAGATTCCTGTCCAGACCCCGATGCCAGTGCCTCTTAATCCCAAAATAACTCACCCAAGATCAAAAGCACAGTCACTCTTGTCACCTGCTTCATATCCTAAGTGCAAACAAGGACCCAAGATGTAGGCTCTGTTGCTGCGTGTGAGCCTGGGCCAGGATGTGAACCATAGGACAGGCACCACAGCACAGCCAGAGCCCGCACTAGCAGCTCTTGCCCAGAGCTGTCCCCAGGAGCAAGCCAAGAGCAGAGCAACAGCTCCTCAGAATGGGCTTCCCCTCAAGGTTCAACTGAGCAATCAGGAAGAAGAACAGGAGGTGAACACTTACAGCACAACAGCACAGCAGGCTGGGTTTCCTTTTAGATCTTTGCTAAGATCTAACCACTTACAGATTTGATCTGAGGCAAGCGACTACATCAGAGGGTCGATTCCATCAGACTCCTTATCCCCCATCAGTTTTCCACAGTCCCGGAAGGCGGTCATTGATTATAATGTCTGACACTCATGGAGCTCTGAGAATAACCCCTCTGACCTAATACTTTATGCCCGGGAATCTCCCATTGATCCCTATACAATCATATGAAACAATGAATCTTAATCTTATTCGGCAAAAGAACAAATGCAGCCTGAACTGGGCCTTTTATCTCCTGACACCCTGGCATCTTCTTACAATCTCAGTAAGTCCGCATCCAACATCTGCTTCCCAGATCTCACTTAACAAATATTAAACAAGGAAGCAGACTGATTTTTCACTAGTCCCTGCTGACAAGCTCAGGTAGGACATTGGATGTGGAATTATTCACCTAACCTGAAAGGAAGTGAGGTAAAAAAGAAGAAAATGCACAAGTTCAGGGTCAGACAGACCTAAATTCAAGTTCCAGTTCTGCCACCTTATGACTTTGGGCAACTCACACCTATGAACCTCAGTTTCTTCATCTGTAAAATAGAGACGATGATACCTATTTCATAGTTAGCCTATGGCAAATAGTCACCTGTAAATTATAGTTCCTTCTCATCCCATTCCCCTTCCTTGTCATGTAAATGACATGCAAAGTACCATGGTCAATAGAAAGCATTGTATAGGATCATATATGTGATTAGGTGTGTACATGTGTATGTATATATGTGTGTATATATATATATACATATATATGTAAAGCACTCTTCTATTAAGAAATACTCAATATAAACTTGATAAAAGTAACAAAAAAGTTTTTTTAAAAAACAGCCATTCAAGAGTCATAATATTAATTGAATAAGCCAATTACAGTAATCAAAACTGTAATATGCATGTTACACACTCATATTATATGGAAAAATACAGTAATGTGTTGAGTTCTTTGCTCAAGTAATATGGGAAAAGAAAGTATTTCGGTCCCTGGCTGGTATGGCTCAGTGGATTAAGCACCAGTCTGTGAGCCAAAAGGTCCCTGGTTTGATTCCCAGTCAGGGCACAAGACTGGGTTGTGGGCCAGGTCCCCAGTTAGGGGCGTGCAAGTGGCAACCAATCAATGGAAATGTCAATGTTTCTCTCTTTTTCTCCCTCTTCTCCTCTCCCTCTAAAAATTAATTAATAAAACCTTTTTTTCAAAAAAGAAAATATTTGGGAGGTGTATCTTCTAGGCCTAGAATTCTTGATGTATTCCGAGTGAGCATTTTTTTTCACTTCCACATGCGAAAGATCAGTGAGTGCTGATAACTTCTAGTAGTATCTTGACAGAGTAGATATCACAAAGCATGGAATGAATAACCAGTTTACTCTTAGTATAAAGTAGGGGAGGAAAGAAAGTATTTATGGGGAAGCTAAAGAGGTAGAGATAAAACATAAATGGTTTACACTTTAGAATCAATTCATTATAACAGTGATTCCGTGTGGTAAATATATAGAAGGAATACTTTACCAAAGTCAGTAGTTCTCAGACCCATGCAACCTATAGAATATCATATTCCTTTGTTAAATGCAGTAGGCGGTAGCTTGGCTTGATCAGGTGGACCACAGAATCTATTTTTTGCAATAGAAGAAACTCTGAACAAAGAGCTACACTAACTGGGTTCTAAGCAATTCTCTGGACTTGGTAGTTACGCAATTTTGTGCAAATCACTTATCCTCTGAGAGGCACAGTTTCATTATAAGATAGATTATAGGGATCAGTTAAATGAGCATAGGAAAGTCTTTCCTAACTACAGTGCTCTGTATAAATACAAACTACATTTAACATATGTTTAACGTAATGAGCTATATCAATCACAAGACCAATACGATCCTAAATTTTTAGGCCAACAAATACAATTTAATGTTTCTATGTTGCCATATATTACTTAGGAATTATGTTACTGGGTATCAAATAACTAGAGGAAGAAACTCTAGAAGTTTTTATATGTCGCAGCCTTTGGAATAAAAGTAAACATTAACGGTTCTGGTCTGTGTGGGTTGAATATTGTCCTTCCCCAACCAGGCCAAAAAAGAAAAAAGAAAGAAAAAATTTGAGTCCTAATCCCTAGTACCTTGGAAGATGACCTTACTTAGAAATTGGTCTTTATAGAAGTAATCAAGTTAAAATGAGGTTATTTAGGTGGATTCTAATCTAAAAAGACTGTGGTCCTTTTTTTTTAAGGGGATGGAATTTGGACAGACACAGAAGCAGACATGAATGAAACGAAACAATGTTTAGGCACACAGAGAGTAGGTGGTCATCCACAAGCCAAGGAGAGAAGCCTGAAACAGGTTCTCCCCTCATAGGCTCAGAAGGAACCAATCCTTCTGACATCTTCATTTTGGACTTTGAGCTTTCAGAACTGTGAGACAATAAATTTGTTGTTTAAGTCACCCATTACAGTATTAGAAAACAAATACATGGTGCTAATAATTATGTTACATATCATATATACTCCTCTGAAAATATTTTTTGTGTTTAAAAAGCCTGGATAAAACAGGAGTATATCACATGCACCAATGTTATTTTTATATATTATAATGAAATTAAAATCGCTGTTAAAGCAAGTTTTAGAAAGTTGCTGAGGTTATAAAATAAATAGTGCTCTACAGCAAGAGCTGCCAACCAGAGGACTATTTTAAATTTTTTAAAGTGGGTTTTTTCTGGTTATTAAAATAATGAATTCTCAATACAGAATTTGTAAAATATGCAAAAGTATGAAAAATAAAAATCATGTGCAATTCCATATTCCAGAAATATCACTGATAATATTTGGGTATATTTCTTGTCAGTCTTTTGTCTATGAATAAATATTTTTAACAAAATTAGATTGCATGTGCACATACACACTGTGGGGGGCAAATTTTCTCTTCCCTCAAGGTTCTTTTGGCAGCTCTAATAATAAAGTAGACATGAGATAGATTAGCAAGACAAAATAACCAAACTCAGTACATTCATATGTATGGGAACCCTGCATACATGAGAGAGTCAGAGACCCCCCATGCAGGAGAGGCTCAGAGATAGAAAGTGTGATGAGGTATAGAAGACATCCTGACAATGTCAGAGAAATGGTGGTGTATGAGGTTCCCTTGGTCTCTTCCCTTGAAATTTTAACAATTTAAACAGTTATAACTCAACAAAGAACTCCCTGCTCAACACAAATCACACCTGAGAGATCCGTGCATGGAGACATTTAAAGGAGAGCAAGTAGGAACAAAAAGGGAAGGCAAGTACAGAGAACGGCTCAGAGAAGCTACGGGTACAGCCCTGCAGCCAGGAGCTCAGGGTGGCTCAGCCCGGACAAAGGGGGAATCTGGTCGTGGTCGGCACTCCCTTCAGCGGGAGGAGCAAAGAGATTTGGTGGGCATTCCTGCAACGGTGAGCAGTACAAGCTGCAAGCTGCAGCTGAGCCCAGAGACCTAAGGGTCCAGAATGGGGTTGCAGCCACAAACGTTGGGTGGTTGGCATTCCAGGCAGAGGAAGCCGTGGGGATTTCACAGAGCTGCAAAAAACTTGTGATTCATCGCCATCTACTGGAAAATAAAAGAAAGATTTCTGTTACATGCTGGAGAAGTGCTTCATAAATAGATGCTAGACAGAAGGAATCCATCAAGGTAGTGAGTCAGCAAATATCCAGAAAACAAACTTATGACATAGAAATATATGATGTTAATGTCAGAAAATTCAAGACTGCTGTTCTGAAAATACTCAAGATGCAAAAAATACAGACAGGCATATCACTGTTCTCAGAAAACAAATCAACAAACAAAATGAGTACTTTACCAAAGAGACTGAAACTTTTTAGAAGAACCAAACAGAAATTCTGTAGATGAAGAACTCACTAGCAGAGATTAAGAATGAACTGGCAAGCATAGAAAACAGAGCGAACCAGATTGAGGAGAGGGTTAGTGATAGCAAAGACAGAAATCTAGAAATGACACAGAAGGAAGAGGAGAAAGACTTGAACATAAAAAGAAATGAAAGAACTCTACAAGAACTTTCTGACTCCATCAGAAAGTGCAACATAAGAACAATAGGCATGCCAGAAGAAGAAGGGAGAGAGAAGGGAATGAAGAGCCTATTCAAAGAAAAAGTTGATGAGAACTTTCCAAACCTAGAGAGAGACCTAGATCCTTGAATCCAGGTAGCAAACAGAACACTTAGTAACCTCAGTCCAAACAGGTCTTCTCCAAGGTACATTATATTAAAACTGTCAAAACTTAATAACAAAGAAAGAATACTCAAGGTAGCCATGGAAAAGAAGAAAAGAACCTATAAGGAAAAGCCCATTAAGTTATCACCAGACTTCCCAGTAGAAACTCTACAAGCCAGAAGAGAGTAGAACCAAATATGCAAACTACTAAAGGAGAGAAATTACCATCCAAAAAATATATATCCAGCAAAGTTATCCATTGAATATGAAAGAGAAAAGACGACTTTTCCAGACATATAGAAGCTGAGGAATTTATCACCAGAAAACCTCCACTGCAGGAGATACTTGAAGGGGTCATTCTACCTGAAACAAAGACCAAAAGTTCACAAAACACTGAGTAAGATTACCAACAAACTTACAGAATAAACATGGATAATTTGTGACAACAAAAACATAAAAGGGGAGGAGGTAAAGGTATGAATTTGCAAAGGCAGTTGGAGATCAGATACATTCAAAAGAAAAAGGATGACTGTATATATGAAATTTTCTCTTTCATAAACCTAAAGGTAACCAAACCAAAAAACCAAAATCGAGACATATAGCTTTAAAAAAAGAGGAAATAGAGAATAGAAGTATGGAATACTACCAAACAGAAACAACAGACAGAAATACAAAGGAAAGGAACCAATGGAGTCACAGAGCTACCAGAAAACAAAAGATAAAATGGCTATAAAAAACCCTTATACATCAATAATTCACCTAAATGTAAGTGAACTAACTTCACCAATAAAAAGGCACAGAGTAACATATTGAATCAAAAATAAAATCCAACCATATACTGTCTTCAGAAGACATGTCTAAGCTGCAAACACAAAGTTAGACTCCAAATGAATAGGTGGAAAATGATTCTACAAGAAAATAACAACCACGCAAAAGCAGGAGTAGCCATACTTATACCTAACAAAACAGATTTCAAGGTAACAAGGGTAACAAGAGAAAAAGATGGATATTTTATAATGATAAAGGGGGCACTACATCAAGAAGACATAACACTTCTTAATATATATTCACTCAATCAGAGAGCACCAAAATATATAAGGCAACTCCTAAAAGAACTAAATGAAGAAACAGAAAAAAACACGATCATAGTTGGGGGCCTTAATGCTCCATTGACACCTCCAGACAGATCATTCAAACAGAAAATCAATTAAAAAATATCAGCCTTAAGTGACACATTAGACCAAATGGACATAACTGACATTTACAGAGCCTTTTATCCCAGAACATCAGATTACAATCATCCCCAGTGCATATGGAATATTCTTGAGGATAGCCCATATGCTGGGTCACAAAACTAGCCTCAACAAATTCAAAAAGATCAGAATTATACCAAGCATATTCTCTGACCACAATTGAAATTGGGAATCAACAACAAAAAAAAAAAAAAAAAGTAAAGAAACCAACTAATATGTGGAGATTAAAAAATATACCACTTAAAAGTGACTGGGTCAAAGAAAAAATAAATGGTGAGATAAAAAAAATGCAGCGAGACAAACAAAAATCATAATACAACATTTCCAAACTTCTGGGATGTAGCAAAAGCAGTAATAAGATGGAACTGTAGAAGCTTATCTTAAGAAATAAGGGATATCTCAGTGAACAACTTAACATTATATCTTAAAGAACTAGAAAAATGAAAACAAAGGCAATTCAAAGTCAGCAGAAGAAATAATAAAAATTAGAGCATAATTGAATGAAATAGAGAACAAAAGATCATATGAAAAAATAATAAATACAAAAAATACTTCTTTGAAAGGTTAATAAAATTGACAAACCCCAGGCTAGCCTTACTAAGGAAAAAGAGAAAAAAAACTCATATAAAAATCAGAAATGAAAAAGGAGAAGTTACCACAGACATCACAGAGATACAAAGGATCATACTAGAATACTGTGAGACTATGTGCCACCAAATTCAATAACCTAGAAGAAATAGATAAGTTCCTAAACAAAATACTAGCAAATCAAACACAACAATACATTTCAAAAGTAACACATCATGATCAAGTGTGGTTTATTTCAGGGGCATAAGAAGATTCAACGTTTGTAAATTAATCAATGTCATATACCACATTAACAGAACAAAGAAAAAAATCATATGATCTTATCAATAGACACTGAAAAAGCATTTGATAAGACACAACGTCTATTTATGATTAAAACACTCAATAAAATAGGTACAGAAGGAAAGTGCTTCAACATAATACAGGCCACATATGACAAACCCTGAGTCAGTATCATACTCAGTGGTGAGAAACATAGGTTTTCCTCTAAAATCAGGAACAAGACAAGGATGCCCATTCAACATAGTCCTAGAAGTCCTAGCCAAAGCAATCAGGCAAAAGAAAGAAAAAAAAAAGAAAAAAAAGTATCCACATTGGAAATGAAGGAGTAAAAGTGTCACTTTTTGCAGATGATATAATGCTGTATATAGAAAATCCTAAAAACTCCACAAAAGAAACTATCAGAAACAATAAATAAATATGGTAAAGTTTCTAAATACAAAACCAATGTATACAAAAATCCACAGATCATGTATCATAGAAATACGCTTGAAACCTGTATGATCCTGTTAACTAATGTCACCCCAATACATTTAATTTTTAAAAATCTACATAAGTGATTTCACAAATAAACTTTAAGATAGTAAAACATACAAAAAACAGAGGCACTCAAACACACTACCAATATCCCTCTCACTTTTAAAAATTATAAACACATCAAGCAAGCAACTATGACTATTTGTGCCAAGACTGGATGTCCCTTGTATTTTCAAGACTTCAACAATAAGTTGCTTTTGCTTTCAATGTAAAAAATGAAATTAAAACATCCTGAGCTAGGAATGAGGTAACGCACATTGGGGTTTCTTAGGGTCATCACAGGATGATAAAAAGAACCGACTTTTAGTAAATAGAATTGTCCTTTGCTCAAAGTAACGTGCATGCTACTGAAGCACGTCATGGGGTGGCTCATTCCAGAGACCACGGCACAAACACATACACACGCGTATTGCACATATCTGGGTACCGCTGGTGTTTTTAACTTATGTTATTTCCCAAATATTTTTACCTGTAATAAACATATGAAGAATTTCTATTATAATGTTCCTCAAAATAGTCCATGATAGGAACAAACTATAACTTATTAATCAATTTATCTAGTAGTAAATATTTGCATATTAGAAAAAATACTATGATAAACACATGTGTACATAATCTTTATCTAAACTTCCAATTATTTCTTTTTTATTTGTGTTTTATTTTTTATTGTTGACACTATTACAGATATCCCCCATTTCACCCCTCTATCCAGCCCCTAACCCCGGCCCCAACCATCACCACATTGTTGTCTGTGTTCATGGGCTATACACACATATGTTCTTTGGCTAGTCTCTTCCAGTTCTCCTCAACCCCTCCCATCTGAGACCTGTCAGTCTGTTCCGTGTATCCACACCTCTGTCCCTATTTTGTTCATCAGTTTATTTTGTTCATTAGATTTCACATATAAGTAAGATTATGTGGTATTTGTCTTCCACTAACTGCTTTTTTTTGCATAGCATGATATTCTCCAGGTCCATCCATGTTGTCACAAAGAGTAACAGTATGGCTACGCAGTATTCCGCTGTGTAAAGGTACCACTTTTCTTATCCACTCATTTACAGATGGCACTTGGACTGTTTCCAAATCTTGACTATTGTTAAATAATGCAGTTATGAACATAAGGGTGCATATATTCTTTCTGATTGGTGTTTCAGGATTATTAAGACATATTTCCAGAAGAGGGATCACTGGGTCAAACAGCAGTTGCATTTTTGCATTTTTAATTTTCTCAAAAAACTGATTACAGTTTATATTCAGTATTATTTTTTATTAGTTTCAGGTGTACAAAATAGTGATTAGACAATCATATAGTTTACAAAGCATTCCCCTCTGTATTGCCAGTACCCAACTGGCACCATACACAGTTATTACAATACCCAATTATTTCTTTTCCATTTTTATTTTATTGATTATGCTTTTACAGTTGTCCCAACTTTCCCCCTCTGTCCCCCTCCACCCAGCACCCCCCACTCCCTCTGGCAATCCCTCCTCCTTTGTTCATGTCCATGGGTCATGCTTATAAGTTCTTTAGCAACTTCACTCCCTATACTTGTTCTAAACATCCCCCGACTATTCTATAACTACCAATTTCTAATTCTTAATCCCTTCACCTTTTCCCCCATTCCCCCAGACAGCCCCTCCCAACTGGCCACCATCCAAATGTTCTCCAATCTATGATTCTCTTTCTGTTCTCCTTGTTTGCTTAGTTTGTTTTTTAGATTCAGTAGTTGATAGTTATGCATTTATTGCCATTCTAATGTTCATAGCTTTGATCTTCTTCTTTTTCTTAAATAAGCCCCTTTACCATTTCATATAATAATGGTTTGGTGATAATAAACTCTAGCTTTCCCTTCTCTAGGATGCACTTTATCTGTCCTTCATTCTAAATGATAGCTTTGCTGAATAGAGTAATCTAGGTTGTAGGTCCATGCTTTTCATCACTTTGAATACTTCTTGCCAATACTTCTTGCCAATCTCAAGCAAAGTTTCTTTTGAGAAATCAGCTGACAGCCTTATGGGAACTCCTTTTTAGGTAATTACCTGCTTTTCTCTTGCTGCTTTTATGATGCCCTCTTTATCTTTAACCTTTGGCATTTTAATTATGATGAGTCTTGGTGTAGTCCTCTCTGTATCCATCTTGTTTGGGACTCTGTGCTTCCTGGACTTGTATCTTTATTTCCTTCATCAAATTAGGGAAGTTTTCTGTCCTTATTTTTTTCAAATGGGTTTCCAGTTTCTTGCTCTTTCTCTTCTCCCTCTGGCACCCCTATGATGCAAATGTTGGGATGCCTAAAGTTGTCCAATATGCTCCTTACACTATCCTTGATTTTTTTTATTCCTTTTTTCTTTTTGCTGTACTGATTAGATGTCTTTTTCTTCCTTATATTCCTAATCATTGATTTGATTCTCAGCTTCATCCACTCTGCTATTGATTCCCTGTAAGTTGTTCTTTATTTCAATTAGTCTATCCTTCATTTCTGATTGGATCACTTTTATGCTGTTGAAGATCTACAGAGCTCCTTGAGCATCCTTATAACCAATGTTTTGAACTCTGCATCTGATAGATTGCTTATCTCCATTTTGTTTAGTTCTTTCTCTGGAGTTTTGATCTGTTCTTTCATTTGGGCCATGTTTCTTTGTCTCCTCACTTTGGCAGCCCCCCTGTATTTGCTTCTGTGCATTAGGTAGAGCTGCTATGACTCTCTGTCTTAGTAGTGTGGCCTAATGTAGTGGGAGTTCTATAGGGTCCAGTGGCATGGCATCCCCTATTCCCCAAGCTGTATACTCCAGGTACTCCCTCTCTGTGGGCTGAGTACTCCCTCCTCTTATAGTTGAGTCTTGATTGCTGTCAGCATGTCAAAGGAAGGGATTTGCCCGGGGCAGACAGCTGGTAGGACTGGCTGTGACTATTGGCCAGCAACCATACCCCTTCATGGCTTGTGGAAGTGGTTGGGTCGTGGTGCTCCAATGTTATCTATAACTGTCCACTGGTTGCACAGGCCCTGGGGTTTCCTGGGTGATGCAGGCCATGGTCAGCAGCCACCTGTGCTCTGTCTGGGGCCCCTTGGCAAAAGCTATAAAGTGACTTGAAGACGGCTACCGCTAGTACCAGGCCTGGGCCACTCAGTGAGAGGTACGGGGGACTGGGCTCAGCTGTTGCTTGTTTGAGAGGATTTAAGAAGGTCTGAAGCCTGACCCTAGCCCAGCTGTTCATGTGGAAAAGCCATGGTTACCAGCATGGGTGGGCCCATAAGTCGGTTGGGGCAGAGCCTTAGGTAATTGTCAGGGCAGGGCTACATGTAAGCCAAGTCAATGGAGACTCGGATATAGTGCCACTGTGCTGTGGCTCTGTGTGTGGGAGAACTCAGAAAAGGAACAATGATCACCATCTGCAGTTTTGTCTGGGAGGAAGCTGTCCCCCAGCTTTTGCTCTGGTGCCAGACACTTCAGTTCCTTCCCATATGCCACTGGTGCCCTTCAAGGTGCTGCCCCATTGCTGGAGCCCGAAGGACTGAGTCTGAGTAATTCCGTGTGTAAGACCCTTTATGAGGAGAGGTCTGAGAATTCCACAGTTTCCTCCACCAATCCAACCACTACAGGTTTTTGCAGCCAGGAGTTGTGGTAACTTATCTTCCTGGCACTGGAACACTGGGCAGGGTGTGTGTTTGTGGGGCTGGGGTCCATCGTTCCCAAGCTATCCTTCCATTTTATATCTGCCACGTGGTGGTTTGGGACCAGTCCATTCTGCCTCCCGTGTCTCTGCCCCTCTGCCCCTCCTACCTGTCTGGATGAATGTGGTTTCTTTAATTCCTTAGATATCCAATGTCCATACAGCTTGATTTTCTGATGGTTCTGAGTAATATTTGTTCCGTAGTTTAACTATAATTTTGCTGTTGTGCAAGGAGAAGAGCCACATTTACGCAGGCTTCCATTTTGACTGGGAGTCCAAATTATTTTTTTAGACCAGCTTCTACAAAGGGGATTTCCTGGATTAAAGAGTAACAATATTTTCAGATTCATAGTAAGCATTAATTTACTCAATCAAACAGTATTTATGGAATCCCTACTTGTGCTGAAACCCAGCAGGCCCCCCTCTGCAAGTACCCCCACCCCAGCTCCTCAGTAACGGAAGCATAACTTGAGTCCTTAAGGCAGGCAAGAAGCTCCAAGGGTACTAAACTAAAAATTAGGAATGTGCAGAAACACAACAAAGGAACCAATTCCAGGGGTGTCCAACCTTTTGGAGTCTCTGCGCCATACTGGAAGGAGAATTGTCATGAGCCACACATTAAAAACACTGTGACATGTAATCACACACAAAAATCTCATAATGTTTTAAGTAAATTTACAATTTTACGTTGAGCCGTATTCACTGCCATCCTGGCCTGCATGTGGCCTGCAGGCTGTAGGTTGGACACCCCCAAATAGCAGGGTTAGCGCTAATCTGAGACATGATGCAAGGTCACAGGCCTGGAAGTTCTTCCTTAACAGGGGCTAAGAATAGTATCTTTACACGCGCCTGGAGCTGTTTCTCAGGAGCTAAGAGCCCCGCCAGAGTGAAGCTGCTGACAACAAAGCACAGAACATTTTTATTAGCAGATTCAAATGTATCTTTTAGTTTTTCTGTAGTAAGAAGTCAAAAGCAGAATCACTTAGATTCATATAACAATGTTTCAGTGTTTTATTTTGTATGGTAATGATTTCGGTGCTCAATGAATTTAATTAGAACACTAGTTATGTAGAGGAAATCAAGGCTGATACCAAAGATGAAATGCTAATTGCCCTGACTTATGATGTAAATGCTTCTCTTTCACCTCTGTAAACCCTTTTCGCGCCAAATCTATACCACGCCTCCCAAGACCCTTACCCCACTTAGCCCAGCATAAAGGGAATGCGGGGTTATTGTTCTGGGCTCAGAATTTGGAGTTTGTCTCCTCTGGGCCCGTGCACGTAAGTAAAGATCGTGCTCCTAACCCCTCAGTGTCTGGTCGTTTCATTTTTCCGTAACAGCTATAGTTAAATTCAGCTATTAATTAAACTTGTTAAATTATTAGTTCTCCTAAGAGTGGGAACAGAGTTGGTCACCCCAAGGTATGCCTTTTGGGATATTGATTTTAAGATCATTGTTAAGGACCAGAAGACTCAGGAAAAGCCTTTGACTTGTCCCTCTTATCTGCCTAAAAGGAATTTAGATGAAGGACCTGCTCCAGAAAGGGAAAGATCATCACAAACAACTATAGTTGGGTGTAAACTAGTGTGTGACAGAGAGAAATCTAGCAAGGCCCATTTGATCAAAGTCCTCTCTGTGTCCCATCGTTAAAGATGGCCCATTATACATTTGTTTACTAAACATTTGCTTCTATCTCCATGTGAATGGCCTTCCTGCCTTTTGATGTCCCAAACCACAACCCCCTTTTTCTCCTTAGCTTCAGAATGATATATAAAAATCAATTGCCCAAGACTCCTTTGAGACTCTATTGTTACAGCACCTGCAAACGTGCATTCATATAATAAACTTTGTATATTCTCTCCTGTTAATCTGCCTCTGTTAATTTGGTTATTAGTCCAGCTAGAAGAACTTTAAAAGTAGTAGGAAAAAATACTTTTTTAACCCTCATAGGTGTCTCTCATTATTTCTAGTTAAAGATTAGGAAAGAATGTAGTCATTTCTTGGAACATGAAGACCTGCCTGTAAGGCATGTTTCAGGAAATATATTGCTTGAAATGATAGAGAACCGTAATCTGTTATGCACAAGATGGATAGATCTGTTTTTCTGCTCTTAAAGTAACATCACTGATTTACATTCCTAAGATGTGCTGCTGAACTTTGGTTTGTTTGCAAGCAGGAAGACCTCTTGACCCCAGTAACAAAGACCCAGCACAGGATGACACCAGGGGATAAATCGGATTAAGGAAATCACTGAAGATTGCACAAAACTGACCAATCTACACAACCCGCAACCCTGGACCCCTTACACATCATGTTTACACTTAAAAGACCCCAACTAAGCCACCAAGGAGTCCAGGTCTTTCAGCATTAGCTGCCTTCTTTGGCGCCTTTGAGATAAACACCTACTTCCTTTCACTGCATCCAGGCAAGGGCAAGTTTTCTCATGCCAGTGTCAGTATAATTGGCTGCCCATACATTGGGCAAATGGATACCACTTCAGGTTCTACAACAGAATCAGGAACTGAGCTAGACCCTAAATATTCAATGATGAGACCCAGTGGCCTAGTGAGAAGGAACAGAATTTTAAAAGCAGTGATAGTCCTTGTGATAATCGTTGTGATAGGGAAAGTGCAGAGTGTCATTGGACTGGGCCTCGAGCAGGTCTGCCTGGGGCCGCCCTGTAGCGTGTGGGCTCTTGAATTTGTGCGGACAAGATTTCACAACACTGCAGAGGGAATCAAGGCTGATACCAAAGATGAAATGCTAATTGCCCTGACTTATGATGTAAATGCTTCTCTCCCACCTCTGTAAGTCCTTTTTGTGCCAAATCTATACTATACCTCCCAATACCCTCCCCCACTTAGCCCAGCATAAAAGGAATGCGGGGCTATTGTTCCGGGCTCAGAATTTGGAGTTTGTCTCCTCTGGGCCCGTGCACGTAAATAAAGATCGTGCTCCTAACCCCTCAGTGTCTGGTCGTTTCATTTTTCCGTAACAACACTAGTCCAGCTGATTTTGAGAGCACATTTTTTAAAGCTGGGGACAGTGAAACAAAGGAAGGGCTTAGGGTAGAAGAAGCAACAGCAGAGAGCCTAGGTGGTGCTCCGCTTTGACTCTCCATGGTAGGCTGTATGGACTCACTGAGAAGTAAAAGTCATAGTGACAGAAGTGAGCCAAGGCAGGGCTTCTGTCAGCTCACTGAAAAGTCAGAGAAAAGGGGGCCTTGGAGGCAGGTTCGCGGGGTTAGCCTGGGATGAGCTGCTGCTGCCCACTCCTCCCCTGGTTCAAGTCTCTCTGGGACTCTTAGAGCTTGGAATAAAGAAAGGCAAAAAAAAAGAGACATCTAAAGGAAGAAAGCATGGGCAGCTCTGGAGAGAGAGATTGGGACTGGCCCTTCATCTTGAGTGTTTTAAAGGTGGGGATTTCAGGGGAGGTCTCAGGAAAGGATCGCAATAGAATATTCATCAACTTTCAAGGTGCGTCCTTTCATGGTCGTAGTTTATCTAATTGGTTGACACTAGGGGCGGGGGTCATTAGTCATTGCGTCTGGTCCTGATGTCAGCCATGGTGTCACTCCATCTGGTTTTGCTGTTTTGGGGGGTGTGGAGCTGAAAGTCAACTGAGGCCTAAATGTCATCTCTAGTTTGACCAAAACTCTGTCTCGGTGGTCAGCAGGCCCGAGGCTTTGTTCCTAAGGTTATCTGATGTGAGCCAGAACCCCGTTGTCCTGAATGCTTAAGGCAGTGGTTGTCAAACGCTTATATGGCAGTCCTGGGAAGCTATTTTCCAACCCCATGTTCCTCCTCTAAGGGTCTAAAATTACATGGCTAGCAATATGCTGGGGAGGAAAGGTCAGGGGAAGGTCCAAACCACACAACCAGCAACATAAAAGGTCTGGGGGTTAAACCACATGGTCAGTGATATGCTGGGGGACAAAAGGTCACCCTGGGGGCGAGGTCCCTGTGATCCCAGTTTTGCCTGTTGCTGGTCACCCAGGGCTTTCTTCCCTGGTGGCCTTCCGTGCCTGCCCCATGGCCCCTGCTTGGCTCAGTCTGTCTAACCGCCTACCACACAGAGCACACTAGGAGCATACGGGAAGTAAAACTGCTTTGGTGGTGGGTCTCCAGGAGGACTTCCCAGCAGGAGTGATACTCGAACTCAAACCAAAGGAAGGAGGAAGAATGACCGTAGTAAAGACTGGACCGAGTAAGAGGGGGCAGAAGGAACAGCATCTGGACAGGCCTGGAAGCAAGAGAAGATGGCACTTGGGTAGACAGGGGACAACTTTCCTCCTCAAAGTAACACAGGCCAATTATCAGGAACAAACGCCAGCACAGAACTTCTAAGGAAACACAGCTGCTTCCCCTGAGCCACCTCAAAAACTGGGGAAAATACAGATTCCCATTTCGTAAATGACTCTCCTCCCACCAGCCATCACCAGTCACCACCACGTGACAAAAACAAATGCCAGAGGGCTAGTCTGACCTTGGAGAATCTTCCTGGGAAGGAAATATTCTTGAGAGACATGTGTCTTTGACTAAGAAAGAGATCAATTTGGGTAAGGAAATGGTATCAACGTCTTTCAAGTCTGAGCAATGACTGGATGGGAAGCTTTTGTTCATCATTGTATTCCCGATGACTAGAGCAATGCCTGGTGCATAGTGGAGACGCTACAAGTAAGTGTTGGATGAATGGGTAAATAAATGAATGAGTTTCAGTGGTATAAGCATCCCTCCTTCCCTCGTCAGACTTGCATAAAACCTATTTTAAAGTATCAAAGGCAGAGACAGAACCAGGTCCATGGTGTTGTGTGCTGAGAATATTCTCTGGGTACATCTCTTTTTGGAGAGAAATAGTGATGGAGGCTGAGGATTTATCTAGAGGTATGGCAAGTATATATTTAAATCTAAAACAGGGGCCATGGTTTTATGAACACAAATGTTTTCCAGGCAGTAAAGTTACACAACACTTGTCACTCACTAGGCAAGCAATGTTCCTGCTCTAGTCCTGCATTTTAAAAGGCTCCCCCGCCCCACGCCCATGCTCCAGCGGCTCCCACCCTACGCCCTATGAGGAGTCCACGGTATTGAAAGGACATGACCCTCTGCACTCTAAGTGTCTTTTCTAGACCATGCTCTGGGTATCCAGGATCCCAGAATTCCCTTCACACATGTCTCCAGATCCACTTTCAAGGTCTGCATGGGTTTCTTTCAGACCATCTTCACAGATGCAGACATCCCACCAGCGTACGCCACCCCCAGGCCCCAGGGGTGATCAAGGAATGGCTGTTTGCAGGGATTGTAGACATGTGGGCCAAGGTGTCCACATCCTGTGTGTAAAGCCCCTCCAGTATGTGATGGAGTTAGGGATCAAAAAGAAGGGGAAGATCACAGAGGCTGATGGTGACACTCCCTGAAGCAGCACATTCTGGCACAGGACTACAAGAATAGAGAGTTCAAAAATAGATCTGGTTGTAAGTGGGGAATTTAGTATATTATAAATGTAGCATTCCAAATCTATGGGGTAAGAGTAAATTCTTCAGTAAATGGTACTCTACTATTGGCTATTCGTTTGGAAAAAATAAACAAATGGAAGTACCTGTGTAAAAATTTATCTCTTTTGGGACATACTCCTTTGAACCAAAATAGAGCTGCTAATGTTTTGCAGAATCATCCCCTAGACACTATTAATTGGCCAAATGTGCAAGCCAGGCTGGGATAATCCTAGCAGCCCAAACCCACAGCCACCACTGACTGGTTAGTCCAGGCATAAGCACCTGGTTCACACTGAGTCAACCAGAGCCCTTCCCAGGATGTTCTAAATGAGAGAGAGAGAGAGAGAAGGAGAGAGAGAGAGAGGGAGAGATCAAGCCCAGTCCCTCCTAAGGGTGTGCACAGAAGATGTGAGCATAAGAGATGTAACCAGCCTACGTGTTTAAATCCTCCCTTGATATATATTCTCCTCCTATTATTCTCTGTCTCTGTCTCTCTCACTCTGTCTCTGTCTCTCTCTCTCTCTCACACACACGCTGTCTTCCTCCCTCTTTCCCTCTCTCCTTCCTTCACAGCTGAGTTACCTCTACTCCTTCATCTCACATAGCATTTTGTGCAGTTCTCTCCCTTAGCACTTACCAAACTGTTTTGGGGTTGTTAGTTTACTCTTTATTGCTATAACCAACACTCTTTTGACAGAGACCGTTTTGGAAATTAGGGCCACCCCGTCCCTGAAATCACAGCCTCATGCCTCAGGGAGCCGACAGGCAGGCAGAGAAATGGAGCCCTGAGACCATGCACCCCAGAGACAGGCTGCCAGAATTTCAATTTGCCACTTAATGGTTTTGTTACCTGAGCGAGATACTTAAATTCTCAATGCCTTCATTTCTTCATCTGTAATGCGAAGCTCATGGAAACAGTTGTGAGGATTAAATGGGTTCATGAATGTGTGGGACCATACCTAGCACATAGAGGTCAAGGATAACTTTTGTCACCTCTATGATCAGGGCTTAGCACAGTACCTGGCACATAAGGAATTAATAAATATTTGTGGAATAAGCAAATTCTGTGGTTTTAAAATGTAATTCAGTTGTAATAAGTGACATAACCTGGAACCACACCACCCTCTTGTGGAGGAAAGAAAGACTTCAGGAGAATGGTGTTGACTGTACTCGGGTTTGCATTTCGCTCTCCCTGCAGCCCCCGTCACTGTGTCTCTCCCAGCACAAAAGTACACAGCAGAGTCACTCCCAAGGACAGCTGATTTCTTCAGGTTGAAAGAGGTTTGGCTCTTGTTAAGTTCAGCCTCAAAACCAAAGCTGCCTTTAACCTGGTTCTCCCCTGTGATGTATTTCAGAAGCAACTGGAGACCTTGGTTGGGATATTGGACATACCAAAAAAGATAAGGGCTCCCAGAAAATGAATAGGTGCATTTCACTGTCAGCGGGTCACCTTCGGTCACAGTGACCTCGTTATCCGGCTGCGTGATCGACTGAGCTCTCACTCCACCTGTAAATTAATCCACATGGCATTCGTAAAACTGTTGAAAAGAATGTAAGTGGATAATCAAGTGGAAAATGGGAGGGGAATATTACTCACTCAGTGTGAAGAGAATTGCAAGCACAGAGATGCACTCAGAGGCCATGCCTTAAGCGGAGTGGTGGGAAGCTCCTTTTTCAGCCCTCCTCAGCTGGAGACTGGGCTCTTGGAGAGGGGCCGGCACCCCTGTGTCAGCACAGCGTTTTTAGAAATGTCTCTTCTTCGGGGAACCTGGTGCTTCCTGGCACCTGTGCCTTCTCTCTGTTGAGCAAGCCCTTGGTTCCGGCCCCTCAAAGGCCTGTGGGGAGCAAGGCTGCTGCACTTCTTGGACCCAGAAAAAGCCTCACGCTGCAGCGCCCCCTAGAGTTCGCTCACAAAACTGAATGGGCACCTACTGCCAAATAGTCAGTGTTTCCAAGCCCTATCACAGGACCAGACCCTCTGGGTAGTTACATCATCCATGACAAACAGAAGGGAGAGTTTGATACTCTAGGAGAAAAATAGAAGTTTGTGAATCAAAGTGAAAAAAAAAATGCGTGCTGAGTGGATCAAGCTTTAAATGATTTGTGTTCTCAAGGTAATATTGAGATGGAAAAAAGGGAAATAAAAATTTTAATGGAGAAATAAATAGAAAAAAGAGAAAATGTAGCTTTGGGTGGAAAGGGAAGGAAAAAGAAAAATGAAAGATAAGAAAAGGCAAAATAGGAAAAAAGAGTAAGGCAAGAGGAGATAAATGATAAGAAAGAATGAAAACCTTGTTATTCTCTTTAAAAATAATTTAGAACTGGCTTCTATACAAACCTCTTTCATGAAGAAATAACTCAGGTTTTCCCTAAGTTGGACCTGTTGTAGTCCCTCTCCATGATAATCTTTAGTTAAAAATTTATACAGAAAGTACGTGAGCCTTCTCTTGAAACATTTTGGAGAGACAACAGGAAGAAATGGTCAAATGAACATTTGTTCTATTAAACAGCAGATTGTAAAGCAAAAAAACAAAAAAAAAACCATCTGAAAGACTTGCAAAATAGAGATTTTCCACATGGGGAGGCTACTTAAAACATTAGTGTTTGAATAAAGTGCACAGGGAGCCCGGCTTACCTACACTTGCTGTGTGTCGCCCACTGACTGCCACGTCTTCCCCACCCATGTGAACACCCTGCAATGCCTGGTGGAGTAGCTCTAACTAGAGGCCAGTGTGGAGAGGATCAAGGTCTCTCCGGTGGCTGCAGAGCTTCAAGAGTACTGCGTGCAGAATGCCTGCAAGGATGCCCGGCTGGTCGGTGTTCCACAGGGAAGCAACCCTTTCCAGAAGCCCAGAGCCGGTGTGTTTTACTCTGAAGACTGGCAAGAAGTTCGCTAAGGAATGCCTTCAGGCGCAAAATAATGAATGACTGCCTCCTAGTCTCAAAAACATTTTTCTCTAACCAAATGACTTTTAGATATTTCAGACCCTTCTTGTAACCGAGGCTTATAGTCAAAATTCTACAGAAATTGATGAGTTTCAACTCGAATAAAAGAACACTGGGTGAAGGAGTACACATTCAAGAGCAGACCTTTAAATAATAATGGCCCGATTTGTTTGGTGAAGTGCTTTATACTTAAGCCAAACATACCACCAAATATATCAAAATGCCCTCTTTCATAAGTGAATCACTAGAGTTTCTATACCTAGAATATCATGTACATTTTATTTACTGGGTTTATGCTTTTGGGAAGGAAAACATTTTTGTTTAATAAAAAAATGAATATTTGTAATTCATTGTTCCTAAGATATTTATACCAAAACAAAATGTGTTCTTTTCTCATGAATTTACAGTTTTTAAATGAAAATAAGCCAGTGAATATTGGAGGGGGGTGGATAGGCTTCATTAATCAATCTTGATTTTCTAGGTGAGAAGATTTTTTTGTTTTTAACTCTAAGCATGAAAGCATTTCTTAGGAAACTTGCTTGGAAAGGTTAATGTGTCATGTATTAGATTGCACCATTCTGTCCATGAAACAAATGTGGCCTTTCTGTTAAGTCCCTCTCCTTTATAGTTGTGGTTGTGTTACTAGTGGAAGCGGGGTTCTTGCGGTGTCACAAGAAATGCATTCCAGGAGACTCACAAGGGAGAATGAGTTCTGGTGATAACACTTATTTGTTGCTCCAGATGCAAAATCACAGGAGTTCCCCTGAGTTCCCAATGTCCCATCTCTGTCTGGCTGGCCATGGAAAAAGTCCAATCTTGACTTCATTGAGGCCAAAATAAAAGCTAGTATCCAGGGTTTCTGTGTGCTATTAAAGGTTAGTCCTTTGGAATCGGTGCAGTCTGCCACAGGCCCCGGGAGGCTGCTAGACCCACATGGTTGCTACGGAGAGAACACATGTGTGAACAAACAAGCCCAGTGCGTATCGCTGAGTGAGAGACAGGGGAAAATTTCATCGGCTGGGATTATAATTGTATGTCCATTTCCTTCACTAGGATATGGATGTTTTCTGTCACTATTTTTTTCAGATAGGTTTCCAATTTCTTGCTCTCTCTGCTCTCCTTCCGGCACCTCCGTGATGTCAGCGTTGGCACACTTGAAGTTGTCCCAGAGGCTCTGTACAGTTTATTCACTTGGGAGGGGGTTCCTTTTCCTTTTTGCTATTCTGACTAGGTGTTGGGCTGTTTGTTTGTTTGTTTGTCTGTTTGTTTTTTGCTTCCTTATATTCAAAATTGCTGAATTGATTCTCAGTTTCATCTACTCTACTGTTGATGCCCCATGACTTATTCTTTATTTCAGTTAGTATATTCTTCAGTTCTGACTAGTTCTTTTTTATGGTTTCTATGTCCTTTTTCATGCCGTTGAGCTTCTCACTAAGATTCTTGAGCATCATTTTTTCCCATTGTTTTGAGCTCTGTAGATGGTCGTTTGCTTGCCTCCATTTCATTTGTTCTTTTTCTGGAGATTTCTCCTTTTTTTTCATTTGGGACATGTTTCTTTGCCTCCTCATTTTGGTTGTTTCCCTAAGTTTTTTCTATGTTTTAGGTAGAGCTGCTACAGCTCCGAAACTCGGTATAGTGGTCTTATGTAGTAGGTGTCCTGTAGGACACAGTGGAGCGGCCTCCCCATTCACTTGAGCTGGGCACTCCACGTGCACCTCTTTGTGGGACTGTGTGCACTGTGCTGCTGTAGTTGAGCCTTAATTTTTGTTGGCATTGCTGGAGGGCTTGACCACCAGGCTGATCAGCTGCAAGCGCCAGCTGGGACCACAGCAGAGATGCTGCTGTGGAGGAGCCAACCCTACGGAGCAGAACTTGCTTCACTGGGGCTTTCGTGCTCGCTGAAGCCTCTCCTTGGGTATGTCACTCATGGAAGTAGTTAGGTTGTAATCCAGTGTGGTCTAAAGCTGTCCCTCCGGTGCACTGTCAGTGGGTCTTCCCGGGATGTGCAAGATTAGCCACTGCCTGTGCCCTGAGTGGGGCTACACAGCATGAGTTACAGAGCTACTTGCACAGAGTTGTTGCTTATTCTGGACTTGGAGGTGCCCAGGAGAGGCTACGCTGTGAACAAAGGCTGGCTGCCACTACTGCTAGCCTGGGGTCACTTACCAAGAGATATGGAGCAGGCCAAGTCCACATGTTGCTTATTTGGAATTCATGTTTAAGAGATTTTAGGAAAGTCTTCAGAAGGAGCCAAGATGGGCAGTTCGTATGGAAAAGCCCTGAAAATGGCATGGTGGGTCCACAAGTTGAATGCGCCGGGGTCTTAGGGACTCACCAGGTTGGGGCTGATTGTGTAAGCCAGGTTGATGGAGACACAGATACAGCACTGATCTGCTGTTGGGGGTGGCCTTAGAAAAGGGACAATGGCCTCTGCCTGCACTTTTTTCTGTCAGGAAGGTGCCCCTCCAGCTCTTGCCCTGATGCCAGATAAGGCAGTTCCTCTCTATATGACCCTGTGCCTTCCAAACTGCTGTCCCAGTGCCAGAGTTCAGAGGGAGTGAGTCTAAGTCCATGAGTGGGTCCTTTAAGAGGAATGCCTGGGACTCTAGAAGCCCTCCATTTCACTCAGCCACACTCTCCTCCAGTTTTTACAGCCAGAAGGAATGGGGCCTGCTCTTCCTGGTACTAGAACCCTGGGCTGGGGGGCCTAGTATAGGGCTGGGACCTCTGACTCCTTAGGGGTATCTCCACAGTCAAGATGTCCTTCACAGTTTTTACCCAGCACCCGGGGTTGTGGGGCCAGCCTGTTCTGTGTCTCTGCCCCTCCTGTTAGTCTTGTGTGGCTTCTTCTTTAAATCTCTAGTTGTACAACTTCCATTCCGCCAGGTTTCAGGCAGTTGTGGATGATGGCTATTCCGTAGTTTAGTTGTAATTTTGATGTCATGGAAGGATTCCAGTACCGCATTCACCTATGCCACAATCTTGACCAGAAGTCTCCTAAGAGTTTTACTTTGATGATGCGTCTTTGATTAAATTAGAGGCATTTTTTTAAAGGATACTTTATTTGTGTTTATAATAATCTTTGAAGAGCTTGGAAATAAAATTTCTGCTTAATTCATCATTTTCTATGACAGCAAAAACATAAAATAAAATGCACATGGAGAAAATATGTCCGGAATTGAACATAATACCTAAGCTCGAGGTGTAATGATGATGATAAAGGGCTTACTTCAGGGGGCAGGCAGCCAAGCTTGCACTGCACGATGCCGCAAGGGCGGCAGGGTGATTTTTCAATAGGTTCGATGTAAAGAAAACGAGCACATAACAATATAAAGATGTTGGTCCTCTGGCTTACCTTATTTTTGTTTTCTTTAAATAATATCAATAAAAACCATATATTTTGGAAAGAGGAATGAAAATCTCTTTGCTTGAAATCAGAAAAAGAAATGGAACATAGTTGTTTCTCAAAGCTTTGCTAAGGATCTTATACTTTAACAGTTAAAACCTTGACTCTCTGATAATGCCTTTCTTTGGAATATATAAATTACCTTCAAATATTAATTGTCAAGTCCCAAAAAGGCTTGTGGCGAGTGGGAACATAGAATCAGTTTCTTCTTGTGCCATCTAGAGCCTAAGATGAGTGTTCTTGTTATATCTTTGAGGGTCCTGGCAATCACCTCACGAGGATAGTTAGGGGAAAAACCTTAATGAAAGGATTATTTTTTAAATGTATGTGCAGAATCAAGGGAAACCTACAAGAGAAGGGGAAGCACTATGGGGCTAACAACAGACAGAGACTTCGTCAGTCCTAGGCCTGAAGGGACAAAGAAGGAAGAAATTACCTTAGCTTGGGGATACTCGTAACTGAGGGAAAATACCACCCAATAGGACCGTGGACTGGAGCAAAGGAGAGAAAGGATATTAGAATATAAATATCCCAACTACCCTCTCCTTCAGGATACCTCCCACACCCAATCAGAAGCAAGAGGACAAGAAAGACCACTCAATGCAGTGCATAGAAGTCAGCCTCCTGGGCAGACAGCATGACGGAGAACAGACCTGGAGAGAAAAACAGAACATCCAGCCCTCTGGCATTGGGGTTTGCTGCTGCCCTACCACACAGGCAAAGATGCACATGGGTCCTAAATGTATGTATGGTCATATCAATACTGCATTTTGATTAATGTAGAAAGACAAGCCAAATGAAAACAAATATTTCAATACAGACTAATAGTTCAATATAGGTAATTGCCCAATCTCTACTTCATTGGTTCTCTATGATACAGCAGTACACACACACACACCACAGTTATGTCTAGAAGTGCAATTGGCCAGATACTGTTTGCCTTCACCCATTTAACAATCCCGAGACACAGGTGAACTAAATCTTTAGGAGACTTAAGTTTTTAATTTTGTACAAGAAATGACTGTTTAGTGGTTACCCACAAAGAGTACTTATGGAAGAACTCATTGTATTTATTAAGTGTGCTCAGTGTTGCAAGGATAGTTTTCCTCTGCATTTATGCTATGGTTAGATCTTCTGGGTATCTATTTGCAATGGCAGGACTGATATAGAACCCTTATTCTTCCTCTTCTTGGAAAGTAGAAAAATTTAATCTTCATGTTACCTTCCAGTCAAGGAAATGCTCCTTAACTGTTAAGGAGGTAGGAAAGGATTCAGAGACCTTCATATAGTACCCTGCACACACACAGCATTCCCAGAGCATTTTGGAATAGAGCACCATAGCCTCAATAGCTATTCTGCTTATGTGCTTTGATTTGTGACATAAATGAGGAAATTATTCATCAAATGCCTACTGTGGGCAAATGTTAAGCTCTTTACATTTTTTGACACATTTATTCTTCCTAACATTCCACATTTTATAGATAAGGACACTGGAGTTTAGGAAAATGATGTAATTTATTCATCACCCTTAAAGAAATACAGCTAAGATTTTAACCCATATTTTTCTTTTTTTTTAATTTTATTATTCTATTAATTTTCCCAGTTTTTTCCCTGTTGCTCTCCCCTACCTCCCACTTGCTCCTACAGTCAGCCCCCACCCTGTTGTCCACATCCATAGGTCCTTTATACATGTTCCTCGACTAGACCCTTCGCCATCTTTCCCCCAGCCCATATTTTTCTGACATGAAAGGTGTTCCCACTAACTTAAGCTGAGAATATAAATTTTGATCATTTGCTTTTTAAAACCTTACAGTATTGGAAAGTAGCCCATTATCATAATAAAATTGTACAATTACAGACTTGAATGGGCCCACTAGGACTTTAGAGTCATCTTGTTACTTGAATATATACCAAAGGCTGACCGCACATGTATGTGCCACCTAACTAAAGCAGCCCCTAGATAGTTGCTTCTAAACCACTTCCAACGGACAATAGTCATCCCCCTTCTCTAGCATGTCTTGCTCATCATTATGCCATTACAGGTTTATAGGCAGACGACTAATTTTTTCTGATCAATTTACCATATGCACCCCGTCTGGACTACATTCTGACTATTTTGCCTAACTCTCCAATTTGTATTGAAAGAACCTTCGAGTTCACAGGAAAATAAACATGAGCTGTTTCCCCAAACCATTGTAAACTAGGTGCTGTGATGTCTATTTGGAGATCTGTCAAATGTGAAAACATGTGAGCCAATGGGGAATGTTCCCAAAACGGTGCAGG
Source organism: Mormoops blainvillei (assembly GCA_004026545.1). NCBI lineage: Eukaryota > Metazoa > Chordata > Mammalia > Chiroptera > Mormoopidae > Mormoops > Mormoops blainvillei. Next base: position 60,391 of record PVJD01007440.1, read on the forward strand.
TGGAGGTCTCTGCTCTCCTACAGGGCTCCTGTAGGTGCCTCTCCAGGAGGTACCGCTCCTCACTCCATCTTATGCGCCATTGAGACATGCACATCACAACCCAAGGGCACCAAAGGAGCTTCAATCTGAGACTCCAGGTACTTCTCTACGACCGCTGACTGCCCTTCCCAGGAAACTATTTATAAACATCAAAACTCTGTAAATGTTCGTGATTTCCCAGGAAATAACAGGGAATAATTCATGTAAAATAATGAGAAAGCCCTTTGCAAACACCAGACTCTGAAATGTAGGTTATGTTCATCTTAGAAGCATCAGAGAAAATTCAGCACAAAATAAAGTTGTTGGAGCAAGGAAGAAAATCAATGCTTTTATATGGCCTTTTATATACATTCCAAGAGAAATCAGACTTTTCTCATATAAAAGTCTCAAAAAAATGGGGAAATCCATGATTTACCCTCTGCTGTGCTAACTCCAAGTAAAAGAGGCCATAAATCAATAACCCTCATATCTCAGTGAACTGAAGAGATTGTTTAGTTTTTCAGGGTTTAATTCCTTTCCTCACCCACACCATTTTCTCATTGTTTCCTTATAGTGTACTAATGGGTCAAGCTTTATCTGAGGTGTGCTGTTATATTCTAGAAATTATATTTTTAGAGAAATATAAGCCAACTGAGAACTGTTCTAAGTGTACAGTAGAGAGAGGAATCTCTAAATACAAACTCCTGGATTTAAGTGTAAAGGGATTTTACTTTCCTATGGATTCTTCTGTCCTTGTTGCCTCTGAACTAAGAGCTTCATGATATAGAGTGTGTCTGAACTCAATTTTTTGTAGTAGTAATCCCAAATGGAAAAGCTTGGGAAACACTGAATTAAGGGGGAAGCAATTATTGCCCCTCTCTTGTCCACCTCCTGCAAAGGCTGAGCTCTCTCCCCATTTCTGTTCAGCTCTTCATGGGTTCTCTGCCTCTGTGTCCCCCAGAGCACAGTAGTAAATGGCAGCGTCTGCCACCTGCACCTGGCGGATGAGCAGGGAAGAAGAGAATCGCTCATAGGTCATGTTGTAGCGTCCCTCCTGAGAAGGCCTTGAGCCCTTTACAAGGAGCGTTGGTGCACGTCCTGGGAAGTGAAGGTACCAGAAGAAGTTGTAAGCATTCGATATAGAGTGATTACAGGAGATTTCCACCACGGCTCCCTCTGAAGATACCACAGAGGAAGGTTGAAATACTTGGTCCTTGCTCTCTGCAACTGCACAAAATAAACAAAGAAGGCTGTGAGTTTTATGCTGCTATTTGCTTCTCAATGGCCTTTTAGGCACAGTGAGTATTAATAAATCTGGCTTCTTTGTTTTTTAAAAATAGTAGTCCAAAATTTAAAATAACGGCATATACTTTTCCAAGGCCAGGCAGCGAAGGAGTCTACTTACCCTTCCAGAGAGAACTGAGGAAGAAACCCAAACACACCACTTCCAGGGCGCTCTGCAAAGCTGTAGCCATATCACAGATGGTCTCGGGCCTCAGCTGTACCTGTGATGCTCACCCGCACGCTGATTTAAGGCTGCCTGCTTTGCATTTCTTCTTTGTGTCAATGACATCATCAGCCAGAATCTGTGAGCTATAGAAGAGTGGCTACGGTTGTGAGGCTGCTTAAGAGTGGCTTCTAATGGTGCTTTGTTCTGAGCAGGCAGGCTTAAAAGGGAAGGTAGCTTTGCAGAGCTCACCACAGTTGTGCATATTTAATCACTGCAGAAGTTTGCTTCCTTCCCTAAAGGTGACAAAAGAAGTCACCTAATTAATGAAAGACTACTTCATCACTCATAGTAAAGTGATGTATTCACACAAAAAGTATACCAAACTTATCACATGTGATATGGTGATATATTAACAAGTTAAAAATAATGATTGTGAAATCTTAGTAACTGGTAGATGAAAGATGGATTGTTTTAAGGCACAAAAATGACTATGTAAACATATTCATCACAGCTTGTCTCCTTTCAGGGTGCTCTCTGGAATAAGTATAGAAAGAAAATCTCAGTTATAATTTTCTGTAACCAAAAGAACCTGGGTCAAGGAAGACCCAAAAGCTGCACTGGGAGATGATCTTTTTGGATGGTACCTATTTTCATTTTGTAGCCTAAGATGATCTCCTTTGTTATTAATGCAGGGCTCAATAGTTCCCCCTCTTGATTTTATTGTTTTATACAGATTTTCCTGGTATTTTATTCACAAAAGAAGAGTAAACAAGGTTTGTAGCAATTCAAAGTTTATACAGTAAAGTTTTTAATGTGCACCACCACCTAGTGGACTACATGGGAGCTGATGAAAAATCTTTTTTTTTTAACTGTTCAAGTACAGCTGTCTCCATCTTCTCCCCAACACTCCCCCCACTCTCCACCAATCTCTGCTCCCACCCTCCATCCTACCCCCTTTGGCTTTGTCCATGTGTCCTTTATACATATTCCTTGACGACCCTTCCCCTTCTTTCCTCCATTACCCCTCTCCCCACTCCCCTCTGGTTGCTGTCAGTTTGTCCTTTATTTCAATGTCACTGGTTATATTTTGTCTGCTTATTTGTTTTGTTGATTATGTCCCACTTATAGGTGAGATCATGTGGTATTTGTCTTTCACCGCCTGGTTTCTTTTACTTAGCATAATGTTCTCCAGATCCATCCATGCTATTGAGAAGGGTAGGAGCTCCTTCTTTCTTTCTGTTGTGTAGCATTCCATTGTGTAAATGTACCATAGTTTTTTGATCCAGTCATTTACTGTTGGGCACTTAGGTTACTTCCAACACTTGCCTATTATAAATTGTGCTGCTATGAACATTGGGTTGCAGAGGTTCTTTTAGATTTCATGAAAGTGTACATAGAAAATCCTATAGACTCCACAAAAAAAACCACGTGACCTAATAAGTGAATTTGGCAAAACAGCAGGATGTGAAGTCAATATTCAAATATTAAAGGCATTTTTGCACACCAACAATAAAATATCTAAAACAGAAATCAGGGGGAAAATCTCATTTGCTATAGCAAGAAGAAAAACAAAGTACCTAGGAATGAACCTAACCAAGGAGGTAAAAGACCTGCACTCAGAAAATTACACAACACTGAAGAAATTAAGGAAGACACAAATAAATGGAAGCATATACCGTGTTCATGGATTGAAAGAATTGACATCATCAAAATGTCCATATTACCCAAATTTATAGATTCAATGCAATCCCTATTAAAATACCAATGACATATTTCATAGACATAGAACAAACATTTTAAAAATTTATATGAAACCATAAATGACCCTGAATAGCTGCAGCAATTTTGAAAAGAAGAACGAAGTAAGAGGCATCACAATATCTGCTATCAAACTATATTACAAGGCCATGGTAATCAAAACAGTCTGGTACTGGCATAAGAACAGACACATAGATCAATGGAACAGAACGGAGAGCTCAGAAATAAACCCAAGTCTCCATGGTCAATTAATATTCAACAAAGGGGGCAGAAACATAAAATGGACTAAAAATAGCTTCTTCAATAAATAGTGTTGGGAGATCTGATCAGCTACATGCAAAAAAAAAAAAAAAAAAACTCAACCACCAACTTACACCATACGCAAAAATAAACTCAAGGTGGATAAAAGACTTAAATATAATTTGCAACACCATAAAAGTCCTGCCGGAAAATCTTTTCCCCAAGCAACCTCTGAGTCTTAGCTTTGCACAGCTTGAAGAGATTTCATTCCCTTTGTTTTTGCTCAAACTCTCATTCTTATTCAACTTCCACGGGATATAAAGGTTGTCCACAGGGAATAACTGTCTTCTTAGAAAGCTTCTGGTAACCAAAAGATGCTCTTCATTCAGGTGAGTGGTTATTTAAACACATACTACCATAGAATGAAATATTTCTTTCTCATCCTAAGAATGTTGCTTGATTCATTTCCTTTCCTTTTTCTTCATCTTTTTAATATAGTCTAACAAGTCAGGAGAAATTAGTTTCTTCCCTAATGTTTTCTCTTTTTTCACTGGGATATTCCTTAATTATGATAAGATGGTTGTTTAGGCCCAACAGGGGTGTTACTTATATTTATAACCCCGAAAGCTTCCCAAAAATACAAAACTCCAATATGGTTGTAAAATTAGGATGAAAAAAGTCAGACAAGTGGGCACAGATTTCTTTCATGAAAGGACTAATATAGAAACTGTGATAAATTGAGCTCTGAAATTTCTGACAACTGAAACATAAAAGGAAATACAATTATATAAATAAGCTCACGAAGTGAGCAGGCAGCCTCTCCCCGAAGCCAAGCGGTACATAGCTATAGACAACTTAAAACCCTTTTTAGATTACTGGTTATGCGCCTCTCGTTCGAAGTATCTAAATACTGCAAAATATTTTAGCATGTGCTTCCTGCACATTTACTTATGCAGTCCCCTAGTGGTGGACTCATAGGCTATCTCTAACCTCACCTACACAGTGATTAAAAACAGCTTTATAGTTCCCCTTATTAAATATGTGAGAATTTCTTTGGAGTGAGTGCTTATCAATAGAGAGTAGATAAAAAGCTGTAGTACATATACACAAAGAAATATTACTTGGACATAAAAAAGAAAGAAATGTTACCATTTGTGACAGCATGGATGGACCTAGAGGTATTATGCTAAGTGAAATAAGTCAGATAGAGAGAGACAAATACCACATGACTTCACTTATACGTAGAATCTAAAGAGCAAAAAAAGAAAATAGAAACAGACTCTTAGATACAGAGATCGGACTAATGGTGGCCAAGTATGAAGGGGTCGAGACCTAGGTGAAAAAGGTGAGGGGATTACGTACAAATTGATACTCATAAAATAGCCACAGGGGTGTAAATACACCACAGGGAATGTAGTCAATAATATTGTAATAACTATGTATGATGCTAGGTGGGTACTTCAAATATCCAAGGGGACCACTTTGTAAAGTGTGATTGTCTAACCACTATGGCGTGCACCTGAAACTAATACAAATAATACTGAATGCAAAGTGTGAAAAAAATATTTTCGAATCTCACAAAGAAAAGCCCAGGTCCAGATGGCTTCACTGGTACACAGTCCTGAATGCCCGAAGAATGGACCCCAATCTTGCACAAACTTCCAGAACACAGAACGGGAGGAAACACTTCCCATCTTATAATTATAACAGAACAGTGCTGAGGACTTTCAGAATTCTTCCCAAGACAAATTCTCTTAAAGCTTCTTAGACTACTCTTTTTCATTCTTCTCTCCTGACTTTTCTCCCTTTATTTATGCATTGCCTAAGTTTCCATTTCCAGACCTCTACCTCCTACTCTTTATCTTTCAGCAGTGCCTGTCATTGCAAAGACAAAACTTTGGGGAAGTAGGTGAAACATTTATTTTTAAATGACTAACCTGACAGGGCTCTGAAATTAAAACCATAATTCTCAGGGATTTTTTTTTTTCATTATTCTCCCAGAATTCACCTTTAAGTGCTAAACAGTTCTCTGGAATATGACTAGGCTTTGCAATTCTCTGCCCCTCTGCCCTGGACGCGTTCTGTATGCAGAGCTTGGTTCATTGCCACACTAACTGACTTGCATAAGTTAATCACCTTGTAACCACAACAGTTTTAATAAGGTCCACTGGGGAACACAACTCCCTTTGTTAACTGCTATTCTTATCACAGAGAAGCATTTAGAGACCAGAGAGCAATCAGTGAGAGCAACAGTTATAATGAAGGGCTAGAGGTATCCTCTGGTCTTATGTGTGATGTTGACATGGGCCAGAGGAACACAGGAGATTAATTTAAAAGTTGAATTTCCCTCTGGGTCATCTTAATAGGTAGTCCCTATTGACCTTTAATTTGTCAAAAGTAACCAAACTCTAGGCTTCTTCCTTCCCTGAACTTTATGTGTGTTTCAGTTACAAACACCTAACCTCTCGAGTGCCATTTGACCCAACTGAGCAAAAGCAAATTACCACCCTACAACCCTATTCCTTTGTGCATAGCTCCTTTCATCATTCAGAGAAAACACAGTGTGCAGAGAGGATTATTAATCTGGATTGTGGTTAACTACTTCACCAGGACCCTGTAGGGGTAGTTACTCCATACAATTCACTTACTCTTTTCATTTCCAGCTGAATTTGTTGTCTCAGGCCCAACTAGAGATGAAATTCAAGATAATAAATTCTCACCATCTGAGAAATTTGGAACTGGAAGAAGTGTTAGATTAGAGCCTACCTGCTGTAGCCCACTTACCTTACAGGAGACGAAAGCAGGTTCTGCAGGTTATATGGCTTATGTGAAGAAGGTCACAGAGAGAGTTTGTGATTGAATCAGGTCTAGAACACCATTCTCCCATTTGGTGTTCTGACAAAAAATGTAAGAGCATCTGCCACCTGAAGAAAAGTCTGGGAAAACATAAGAGGTTGCTTTAATTTAATTTTGATTAAGACAATATTATGCCCTATTATTTCTTCCTTTGAAATTTTGAAATCTCTAATAGTTTTCATTTCCTCTCCATTCTCATTGCCATTGGTCTCATTAACTCATGCTCCTAATGCAGCCACAGCCTCCTTGCTTTGGCTTCCATACTCCCGTCATTCTTATTTCTAATCTATGCTGCATATCACTGACAAATAATCTTCCTAAAAAAAAATCATGTCCCTGGGCAATGTGGCCCAGTTGGTTGAAGAGTCCTCTTGTAAACTGAAAGGTCCCAGGTTCAATTCCCAGTCAGGGAACATGGAACATGTCTGGGTTGCAGTTTCAGTCCCCAGTCGGGGCATGTGTGAGAGGCAACCAATCAATGTGCCTCTCTCACATCAGTGGTTCTCTCCCTCTCTCCCTCCCTTTCCCTCTCTCTAAAATCAATAACCATGTCCTCAGGTGTGAATAACAAAAAATGTTGTTATATGATAGTTACACCTCAATAAGGTTGTTATGAAAAAGAGAAAAGGTTTTCTTTACTAACCATTATGACATCACTAGTGACCTTCAAGGAAAAAGGTTCCATAAATAGTGTTATGAACTGAATGTTTGTGTCCTCCCCCACCCCAATTCCTATGATAAAATCTTAAACCTCAAGGTGATGGTATTGGGGGAGGGCATAAATCAGGTTAGATTAGACATGAGGTGAAGCCCTCATGATGAGATTGATGCCCTTATAAAAAGTGGAGGAGACACAGAATCTCTCTCTCTCTCTCTGCTCTCTGCCATGTATAGCTACAGGAAGAAAGTTCTTACCAGATACCAAATATGCCAGCACCTTGATCTTGGATTTTCCAGCCTCTAGAACTGTGAGAAATAAATATTTCTTTTTCAATCACTCAGGCTGTGGTATTTTTGTTATACCAGCCCAAGAGACTACAACTGATATACATTAGAAACCCAATTGCAAGCCATAAAGAGTGAATGGATAGTCAGGTACTGGAAGTAAATAATTTGTTGGTGAAATAAAGAATAAATAGAATAGTATCCCAATCAGGCGACAAGACCAAGGTTAAAATTTTTAATTATAGGTAAGTTCTAAGCATATTTATAGGCTGAGGGAATTGAAATAGTGAGAAAAATTAAAGATGTGAGTGAGTGAAGAAGTAAATGATAAAGTCCCAAGGGAGAATGGAGGATATTTAGCACAAAAATTTAGAACATTACCCCCAAAACAAAAAATATGGGAGATGAATGCTAATAGATGAGATACAGAGGTGTCTCTGAAATTCTTTTTAGCAACTCTGAAATCTATATTCATTTGCCTGGCGGTCTTTAACACCAACTCTACTTCTGGGATGTTTTCCAAAAGTATGGCCACTTTTCACAAAGTTCACTTTAAAGCACCATCTTGAAAACAGACATGTGCTCTCCATTTTAATCACATATTACAGTCTTAGATATAACAACATTTATTTCTGGGATTTTTCTTGTAGATGTTTCATGCATCTTTCAGTTAATTATGTATGTTTCACCTCTTTTTGACAGCCATATCTGTATAAATTGGACAAACAAACTGTGGTATATTCAGATACTACTCAGCACTAGAAAGGAATAAACCATTGATATAAGAAATGATGTATATGGATCTCAGAATAATGTCATGATAAGCACAAGAACCCAGATCCACGAGCAATACATAATTTATGCATAATGTCCATTCGCATAAAATTCCAGCAATTCTGGAAAGAGCAGAGTGATGGTAAATTAAATTTATTCTTAATTACATTTTATTGATTATGCTATTACTGTTGTCCCAATTTTTTCCCCTTTGCCCTCCTTCCCCCAGCCCACCCCCCACTCCCTCAGGCAATCCCCAACCCATTGTCCTTGTCCATGCATCATGCATATATGTTCTTTGGCTACTCTATTTCCTATACTTGTACTTTACATCCCCATGACTATTCTGTAACTACCAATTTGTACTTCTTAATCCTTTCACACTTTTCGCTCAGCCACCCACCCTTCTCCATATGGCAACCATCAAAATGTTCTCTGTTGCTATGATTCTGTTTCTGTTCTGCTTGTTTGTTTATTTTGCTTTTTAGATTCAATTGTTTTTTTTAACTTTCTTCCAGAAATATTTTAATGAAAATTGGCCATTTCCGAGAAGCACCCACTGCATGCCAAAAGAGAACCATTAACAAAACAGAAAATTAACCATATGGCTGTGATTTAAGGAAAAAGGTTAGCATCTTCAAGCACATCAGCAAAGTCCAATATTAAAATCAAATTCCTTCTTATGGGTTGATTCAAATTCTGAAGATACCAAAATAAAATGCAAACCATTTAAGAAAAAGGGCCTCTGTCTTCAAAGACACTCCAGTTTGAGACTCATTTTCAGAACTAGGCATAACAAATGAACAGAAGACATACAAGTTGAGAAGAGGGAATCTACAATTCCCAACGTACTCTGAACCTGAAAAAAAAATCTAGACTTTTAAAAATTATTTTTCTTTAAAGAATTGCAAATGCTGGAACCAAAGATAAATAGAAGGCACAACAGTTTTTCTCTGGTTTTGTGTTTCCAGATTGTGAGGGTGGTTTTGTTATTTTGTTTGCTTTTACAAATACAAAATAAACATGAAAAAAACTCTAATTCAAAAAAACCTAACAATTCAAGAAAAGTGTATTAATAGCATTATACACATTTAAAACCTATCTCACAATTTAAATTTCAAGGTAAAAACAGTGGATTTTAGAACTGTTTTCTGATCATATATCAAGAGAAAAAAACTTCACTAACACCTTTTATTCAGTTTTTAACCATTTCAGCGAGAATCAAAATTGTCCATTTTTCCAATGGCAGTTTCTCCACTCCAGACGGTGGTCATGACTGCCAAAAGGAGAGACAATTTGGGTTTTTCCTGTCTTCAAACTGTTTATCATATCTTATATTTCTCAAACATGTAAAAAATAAGAAACAGTCCAATGAATAAAACATACTAAATGTCAATAATAAGCAAGACACATTACTTTGGGGAAAGGATTATTTTTAAAAATCAGTTTGTATATGCAAAGTAAAGCAAAGATATTCAGTATTTTTTTAAATCTATTATTTTCTAAAATATCATTCCACAAAATTAGAAGTGAAGAACTAAAAAGTGAGGACAGGGGAGGGGAAGAGAGGGAACATATGCCATTAATACAAAAAGTAAAATTGTACAAACCTAAGCAGTGTATAAGAGACCATACTGCAAGGTACCAAAGGGGGGTTGAAGTTCACCTTTCTGCAGGAGCAGGAGTTTGTACTGCTGCCATAGGTATCAGTGAAGAACAATTCAATGCCTTGGAGCAATTCCCCTTCCCACCCCAAATACTGGTTTGTGCATCAAACCTCCACTGAGAGGGCCTCTTGTTCCATCAACCAAGCTACCTGGGTGGTCTCTGGGTCCCCGCAGGCAGTTATCTCGCTGGTCCCCTTCCCAGGCAACTCAAGTCTTCTTCTCTTCCACATTCCCTTGGACCTCACTTCTGAACATGATGGGCCTGTTGCTAAGGACTTTTGAACATGCTCAGAATCATCAAACACAACAAAACCAAAATTGGGTCATTTGCCACCACTGTTGATGTGCAGCTCAACCACATTCCCATAATTTTGAAAGAAACCTTCAAGCTCTCATTTATCCACCTCATGAGGCAGATTGTCAGAGAAGAGTTGGTGACTGTCAGGGTGTCGCACAGTTCTCCAGGGTTCACATAACCTTGCTCGCCAGTCTCACAGATTGGTCTAGGTCCCCTCTGGGGAGGAATATTTATTCGTTGCTCTCAAACAGTTTGATCCCTCTGAAGCCCCTGTGGTGGAAGCCTCAGATTCAGGGTTAGACTCCAGGTGAGGCTAAGAAGCTGGTACTTTAACAACATGAGATGGATCCCAGTAACTGAAAGAGCTCTACTAAGCAAAAATTTTTTACTGGTCACAGATGCTCAAGAAAATGTCCTCAAGTCTTCCTGCACTGCCTGAGCTGTGTCTGTAGGTGCCGGAGAAGAACTCTTCTGAGCATCCTCAGAAGCAATTTCTTCCAATACTGGCTCACACTTTTCCTCTTGAATTTCAGACACAGGTTCTTGCTCTGGTTCCAGTTCAGGATCGGGCTCTGGTTCAGCAACTTGTTCCTCTAAATGTCCTTCCAAGTCATTGCTGACAGTCGGATCATAGAAAGCTCCAGAATCATCAGGTACCACAACAGGTGTCTGCTATCTTTCTTCAGGTTCCTCTACTTCTATCTCAGATTCCTTCTTGGGCTCAGTGACAAAGCCACCAAAGACCTCATCTTGGCATCTGAAGATATCATCATGCACATAGAACTTATTTGCAACAAAGCCCTCAGGAGCAAGGACAAATGCCTGCATGAATCTTCTCAAAGCCTGGTTGTTATTAGAGGGCAACCCTATCACCTGGACCACCACACCAGCATTCAGAGCAACATGAGCATCAACATGGCAAATCTTAGTGTGACAATTGGTAAAGTTCTGGTGACATCACTTTCCTATGGATTTCTTTCTGTTCCATCTGCTGGCTTTCCATTTTAATCCAATCTCCCATGCACATAAGAAGAGTTCTTGCCATAAAATCTGTATAGCATGTCTGGGGCCTGGTTCAGTAGTATGTAATACTGTCTCACAAGTTCCTGCCCAGCCAGCAGGGGTCTAGGCTTCTCCATAACTATGCTTTGGTCAATTCAACCTACACGGTAGAGCAGGAAAGCTCAACTGTTGATAGATATGTATTTGTTGCTATTTTATCATTCGAATTTTTTATTTTATTCTTCTCCTCAAAGAAGAGCCCTTAGTATTTCATATGGCGGCTCTCTTGTAATTACTTTTCTCTTGCTGCTTTTAAGAGTCACTCTTTGTCCTTAACCTTTGGCATTTTAATTATGATGTGTCATGGGGTGGGCCTCTTTGAGTTCATCTCATTTGTGACTCTCTGTTCTTCCTGGATTGGTATGTCTATTTCTTTCACCAAGTTAAGGATGTTTTCTCTCATTATTTTTTCAAATAGGTTTCCAATTTCTTGCTCTCTCTCTTCTTCCAGCACCCCTGTGATGCAAATGTTGGTAGGTTTGAAGTTGTCTCACAGAATCCTTATGCTACCCTCATTTTTTTAATTCTTTTTTCTTCTTGCTGCTCTGATTGGTGTTTTTTGCTTCCTTGTATTCCAAATTGCTGATTTGGTTCTAGGCTTCATTCTCTGTACTGTTGATTCCCTGTAAATTGTTCTTCATTTCAGTTAGTGTATCCTTCATTTCTAACTGGTTCTTTTTTATGGCTTCCATGTCCTTTTTTTATGCTATTGAAGTTCTCTCTGAGTTCATCTGTTCCTTCCCTAAGTTCAATGAGCATTCTTATAACCAGTGTTTTGAACTCTGCATCTAGTAGCTCACTTGTCTCCATTTTGTTTAGTTATTTTTCCAGAGTTTTGTTCTGTTATTTTATTTGGGCCATATTTCTTTGTCTCCTCATACTGGCCACCTCCCTGTGTTTGTTTCTATGTATTAGGTAGAACTGCTAAATCTCCCAAGCTTGGTAGAGTGGCCTAATATAGTAGGTGACCTATAGGGCCGAGTGGCACCACCTCCTCTATTACTCAGGCTGTATATTCGAGGTACACCCATTGTGTGGGATATGTACACCTTCCTATTATAGTTGAACCTTGGTTACTCTTGGCATGTCCAACATTAGCCACTAACTGTGTTCTGTCCAGGGTCACACAGCATAAGCTACAAAGCAATCTGCAAATTGCTGCTACTTCTGCTGTCTTGGAGGTGCCCAGATGAGGGTGAGCTGTGAACCAAGGTTGGTTGCTGCTAGCTCTGGGCCTGGGGCAACTTAGTGAGAGGTATGGGACTCACTGAAGCCAAATGCTTCTTGTTGGAAAGAATTTAGGAAAATCTGAAGCATGGGTCAGGACAGGGCATTCATATGCAAAAGCCACTGGAAAGAGCTTGGATTGGCCCACAAGTTGGGGGTGGGGTAGGGCCTCAGGGGATCACCAGGGTGGGGCAAACAGTGTGAACCAGGTTGGTGGAGCCGCCGGTATGGAGCTCGCCTGACGACTCTGTGGCTCTTTTCGGGGAGAGCTCAGAAAAGGAACACTAGCCTCTGCCTGCACTTCTGTCTGGGAGAAAGCTGCCCCCCAGTTCTCATCATGATGCTAGACAAATCAGTTCCTCCCCGTATATTTTGGCGCCTTTCAATCTTCTGCCCTTGCATTGGACCTCAGAGCAAATGAGTCTGAGTAAGTCTGTGCATGGTCCTTTTATGAGGAACTTCCATGAATTCCAGCAGTTTCTCTTTTCCAAAGCCTCAATCCTCACTGGGTCTTATAGCCAGAAGTTATAGAGGCTTATCTTCCTGGCACTGGAACCCTGGGCTGAGGGGCCTGTTGTGGGACTAGGACTGTTCACCCCTGAGATATCCCCACTGATTTTTATCTGCCACATATGGGTGTGGGACCAGGCCATCCCCCGTCTCCACCCCTCCTACCAATCACAATGTAGTTTGCTCATTAATTCCGTAGTTGTAGGACTTCAATTCAGCTTGATTTCTGATGGTTCTGAATGATGATTATTCTGTTGTTTAGTTGTAATTTTGATGTGGTTGTGTGAGAAGGCAAACTTGTTTATATACACCACCATCTTGACTGAAAGTTGATCATAAAATTAATTTAAAACCATGTCAAATTTCTCTCAGATACAAGTCCTGCTTTGCTGATGGCACTTTACTTTGCTGTGCACTCTGAAGCAAAGGTTTTTGTTGTAGGTTGGTCTCTGAGCTCTTCTCATAGTACCTGTTACAGCACAGAAATATGTGCCACTCTGACTCTATTCTGCCACTCCTGGAAGAGACTTGATGTCTAGGGGGCATTCCAGCTAGTACACTCCATCAGTTGAATTCCTTAGAAGGTAGAGCCATGTTCCCCAATTTTCCTTGGACTGCTGGTATTAAAACATGATGTCATCAATGATGGAACAGTGGCTGCAGGAGACTGAGACTTTTTCCCATTCCTGAAGTATCACTGGAGGAGACTGCACAATTTAAAAGATAACAGATCTGCACAACACTGATGGAAGAAAAGATTAAGATTTATGGAATAATGGAAAGATTAGCATGTGACTTTCATATAAAAGAATTCTCATGAGTTGAAAAATAGCCAAATTAAATGTAAGAATTTTAACATATTTAATTCTGAACACCTGACAACTGAACTCCTTTAGCACCAACACTTTCACAAAAAGCAATCCTTCACATTGGCTTCTCTCAATTCTAGCTCTTGTCCATTTCATTCCAGAGTGAGGCAGACTCCTTCATCATAGGGATCTAGCTATGGAGAGTGATTCCAGAGACAAAAGCTTTTTTATTTGTATTAGAAGAGGAGGGAAATGATTCCCCACCTGGACTCATTGGTTCACTGTATCCATCAGTAGGGGAGAAAAATTCAAAATTGAGCCATTTCCTGCAGAGCTAGCACAAAAGTCTCTTCAAGTATACACTGAATCTGTGGTTTTGAAATTGCTCATGGTTTTGTATCATGAGGCTATTCTTTCTATTTTATTGCTGTGAAGAGAAGGAAGAAAATAGAGATATATCTACGTATGTTTTCATTGCTTCTGAAGCCATTTTTTGAAACTTAAGTACCAGTCACAATTTATAATCAGAGGATAGTGTTAAAAGTTGGAAGAATCATACACTCCTTTTCTTCCTCATCTTTCTCCAACAATATTTTACAGGAAACGAAAGCCAGATTTAATCTGGTGGATTTTCACAGTAATATTGGCTGTGTTGTGCAGTGTGCATGTGTGTATGCAAGAGAGAAAATGAGAGAGAATAAAGAAAAGGAGATGGAAAAACTACACAATGAATGGAAAGGTTGACCTGTAAATAATTAACCTGAAATTTTTAGTCTCTAAAGAATAAATTCTAATTTTTATCACAGTGATTAAGATAAATGATTTAGCCTCTTAAATGTAGGTAAGGCAATAACATCCTATGACCCATAAAATGATATGAAGTTCTGCTTTTTCATAACATCTCACATGAGGTTTATAACCAATCTTCTCATTCCACACAATGTCAGGCAAATTCTAATTACATATTAAACTTTCAATAATAATAGTCACTAAGATTTGAACATGCGCAAACTAAAGTGGAAAGAAAAGTAATAAAAAAATATAACTTCTTCCATTATCTGTATCATAACATTAAATATCAAGGTTTTTAAGTCAGCATCCATGTGGATGTGATAACTGAAGCTCTAACACCCATCTTGGGCAACATGAACAAGTTCTACAGTTAGATACGGTGAATTAGAGATGTAGAAGGGCTTTGGGTAGATCCCTGATATCATAATCATCATACCATTCCTTGAATGGCTACTCCTAGACTTGCTTTATGTGAGAAAAATATAAAATTCTATCTCATTTTTAAAAAAATTGTATCCTCATTATTCAGGCCTTCTTTTTTTATGTGCCATCTGATATTTCTGCTTTCCTGTTTCCTTTCAAATTACCCACTCATTTAACATCAACTCATTTTTACCTACAAACAAGAGCTAGGAGTTGAAAAACATAAAATAAAATCCATAGCTTAAAAATGTCAGTAATCTGCCCTGGCTGGTGTGGCTCAGTGGATTGAGTGCTGGCCTATGAACCAAAGGGTCACCAGTTCAATTCCCAGTCTAGAGAACATGCCTGAGTTATGGGCTGGGTCCCCAGGGGGGGTTCATGAGAGGCAACCACACATTGATGATTCTCTCCCTCTCTATCTCCCTCCCTTCCCCTCTCTAAAAATAAATAAATAAAATCTAAAAAAATAATTTTGGTAATCTTCATGTGGTTCAAAACTCCAAAAGTATAAAAAATATAGATTCTCCCTCCTACTCTTGTCTCCCTGGTAATGAATTTCTATCCTCCTTATCAGTATATAAAGGTCTTAAATAGGTACTCTGATCACCAATTCCAATGGGGAGATGGGGGAGTTTCTCCACACTAACAACAATGGTCAAGATGCCAGCTGGGCATCCTATGATTCAGCTCAATTCTGATACTATTTATCTGGAGATAGTGTCAGATTCCACAGGTTAAGAGTTCAGTTCTACAAGACTGTCTCCCTTCCACATCTCTACCACTTCAGATGCTAGTCACGAATTCAAACACAAGTTATCACTTGTGCTTCTGACCCACCAGCTATAGATTGGAAGTTCCATTAACCCTTCCCTTGGTCTTCAGACACCAGTTTCAAGTCCTGGTTGTTACCTATACTTCTGACTGACTGGCTATAAATCAGAGGTTCCCATGGCAGCACTCTCCCCCCTAAAAACACACAACTTGACCTTGATTAATTTGCTAGAGCAGTTCACAAAACTCAGGAAACATTTTATTTACTAGATTACTGGTTTATTATAAAAGGAAATAACTCAGGAACAGAGAGATGGGAGTGATACATACAGCAAAGTATGAAGAAAGGGCATGGAGTATAAGTTATTCTTCTGAAAAACTCTGCTCTAAAGAAGAACAAAGAAATTAAATTATGTGGTGCCTGGAGGGAAATGAGGAGTTAAAGAAGGGTTCTTCAGCACTGGAATTATTACTGCATGTTTGTGTGCTAGAAGGAATTATTCAATGCTGGCAGAAAATTGATGATGCAAAAGGCAGATAACTGCAAAAGCAAAGTCCTTGGAAGACAAGAAAGGATGATACTTCCCCAAAAAAGAAAGGAAAGCATCCAAGGTACAAAGGGATGAGTTGGCCTTAGATATAGGAGGATGTCCATTATAATAATGGGCAGAGTTTACAGGTTTAGATGCAAATCAGTGGATGATTTAGCAAGTCTTTAGCCGGGACTAAGAAAGTAGAAGGAGTTACTAAGGATTTGACTAAAGACAGTATAAAAATAATTGCAATGTAGAGTAAGGAAGTAAATTGAGAATGGAAAATTTAGAATTGCCTATTGAAGTTGGGGTCAAAAATTATAAAGATAATAAAGATCAGAACAAAAATAAATGAAATAGAGTCTTAAAAACAAGATACAGAAGATCAATGAATCCCAAAGCTAGTTCTTTGAAAAGATAAACAAAATTGACAAATCTTTAACCAAACTCATCAAGAAAAAAACAAAGAGGACCAAAATAATTAAAATCAGAAATGAAAGAGGAGAAATAACAACAGACATCAAAGAAATACAAAGGCTTGCAAGAAAATATTATGAACAACTGTATGCCAACAAACTGGACAACCTGGACAAAATGGATAAATTCCTAGAAACATACAACCTTCCAACACTAAATCAGGAAGAATCAGAAAGCCTGGATAGACTGATTACACCCAGTGAAATTGAAGCAGTAATCAAAAAACTCCCAACTAACAAAAGCCTTGGATTGGATGGCTTTACAGGTGAATTTTACCAAACATTCCAAGAACTGACACCTCTTCTTCTCAAACTATTTCATAAAATTCAAGAGGAGGGAAGCCTCCCCAGCTCATTTTACAATGCCATCATTACCTTAATTCCAAAACCAGATAAAGACACTGCAAAGAAAGAATATTATAGGCCAATATCCCTGATGAACATTCATGCTAAAATCCTCAACAATTTTAGCAAACTGAATGCAGCAATGCATCAAAAAGATCGTATACTATGATCAAATGGGATTTATCTGGGAACACAAGGTTGGTACAACATTTGAAAATCAATAAGTGTGATGCACCACATAAACAAAATTAAGGATAAAAACCATATGATCATATCAATAGGTGCAGAAAAAGCATTTGATATAACCCAGCACCCATTTACGAGAAAAACTTTCTGCAAAGTGGAAATAGAGGAAACATATCTAAACATAATAAAGGCCATATATGACAAACCCACTGCCAGCATCATACTCAACAGGCAAAACTACAAGTATTCCCCTTAGGAATGGGAACAAGATAAAGATGTCCATTTTCACCTCTCTTGTTCAACATAGTACTGGAAGTCCTAGCCATAGCAATCAGACAAAAAGAAGAAATAAAAGGTAACCAAATTAGAAAGGAAGAAGTGAAACTGTCATTACTCACAGAAGACATGATACTGTATATAGAGAACCCCAAAGAATCTACCAAGAAGCTACTAGAACTCATAAGTGAATTCAGCAAAGTAGCAGATTACAAAATTAATATCCAGAAATCTGTTGCATTTCTATACGCTAACAATGAACTAACAAAAAGGGAGATTAAGAATACAATCCCAGACTTCTGGTTAAAAGGAAGCATAGGTAGATACTCTGCCTCCTCATACAACCAAAAGAATGACAACAACAAATTTAAAAAACAAATAACCAGAACTGCCAGAAAACCAAACTGTATGGAAGTCTCGCAACCAAGGAGTTAAGAAGAAACAGCCATACTGGTAGGCGGGGCAGAGATTGGCAGCCAGGACAGAGAAGGCAAGCAGCAAGACAGTGGCTGGAGCACCAGGTGGGCGAGATGGCTGCTGCTGGTCCCACATTTGCATGTGGATAAACTGGGAGGAACAACTAGGGAGTGAGAGAGACCACACAACCCAGGGCTCCAGCATGGAAAAAGAAAACCTCATAACCCCTGGCTGTAACAAGCTGTGGGTGTTGTGACAGCAGGAGAAACTCACAACCTCACAGGAGAGTTCATTGGAGAGATCCACAGGGTCCCAGAAAACCCACCCACCCAGGAATCAGCACCAAAAGGACCCAATTTTCTTGTGGGTAGTGAAGGAAGTGACTGAAAGTGGGGCAGGAGCTGAGCAAGTGGCCTAGTTTCCTCTCTGACACTTCTCCAGTCTACAGTGCCATAACACAGTGACTTGAGTTGCCCCACCCTGGTGAATACCTAAGGCTGTGCCCCCTACAAAGTAACAGGAGCACTGAGACAAAGAAACATGGCTCAAATGAAAGACCAGATCAAAACTCCAGAAAAAATAAAACTAAGTAATGAAGAGATAGCCAACCTATCAGGTGCAGAGTTCAAAACACTGGCAATCAGGATGCTCACAGAAATGGTTGAGTATAGTCACAAAATAGAGGAGAAAGTGAAGGCTATGCAAAGTGAAATAAAGAAAAATATACAGGGAACCAAAAGTGAAGGGTAGGAAACCAGGACTCAAATCAACGATCTGGAGAAGAAGGAAGAAATAAACACTCAACCAGTACAGAATGATGAAACAGGAATTCAAAAAAATGAGGAGAGGCTGAGGAACCTCTAGGACTTTAAACATTGCAACATTTGAATCATAGAGGTGCTAGAAGGAGAAGAGGAAGAGCAAGGAACTGAAACCATATTTGAAAAAATAATAAAGGAAAACTTCCCCAAACTGGCAAAGGAAATAGACTTCCAGGAAGTCCAGGAAGCTCAGAGAGTCTCGAAGAAGCTGGACCCAAGGAAACACACACCAAGATACATCATAACTGCATACCCAAGATTAAAGATAGGGAAGAGTCTTAAAAGCAGCAAGAGAAAAGCAGAGAGTTACCTATAAAGGAGTTCCCATCAGACTATCAGCTGATTTCTCAAAAGAAAGCTTAGGGCAAGAAGGGGCTGGAAAGGAGTATTCAAAGTCATGAAAGGCAAGAGCCTACAGCCAAGATTACTCTATCCAGCAAAGCTATCATTTAGAAAGGAAGGGCAGATAAAGTGCTTCCCAGATAAGGTCAAGTTAAAGGAGTTCATCATCACCAAGCCCTTATTATATGAAATGTTAAAGGGATTTATCTAAGAAAAAGAAGATCAAAGTTATGAACAGTAAAATGACAACAAGCTCACAACTATCAACAACTGAACCTAAAAAACAAAAACAAACTAAGCAAACAACTAGAACAAGAACAGAATCACAGAAATGGAGATTTCTGTTTTTTAAGTCAGCATCCATGCGGATGTGATAGCTGAAGCTCTAACACCCATCTTGGGCAACATGGACAAGGTCTACAGTTAGATATGGTGAATCAGAGATGTAGAAGGGCTTTGGGTAGGTCCCTGATGTCATAATCATCATACCATTCCTCGAATGGCTACCCCTAGACTTACTTTATGTGAGAGAAGTATACAATTCTATCAGCATTTGGGTTATCAGCAGGGAGAGGGAGTGGGGAGAATGGAGGAAAAGGAATAGGGAATAAGAAGCATAAATGGTAGGTACAAAATAGACAGGTGAAGGTTAAGAATAGTATAGGAAATGGAGAAACCAAGGAACTTATAAGTATGTCCCATGTACATGAACTAAGGGGGCGGAATGCTGGTGGGACATGGGGTGCAGGGCAGAGGGGAATGAAGGGGAGAAAAAAATGGGACAACACTAATAACATAATCAATAAAATATATCTTTAAAAAAAGAATACAATCCTATTCACAACTGCTACAAAAAGAATTAAATACCTACGAATAAACCTAACCAAGGATGTAAAAGACCTATACTCAGAAAATTATGAGATACTGAAGAAAAAAATTGAAGAAGACACAAATAAGTGGAAGCACATAACGTGTTCATGGATAGGAAGAATTAAATCATTCAAATGTCTATACTACCCAAAGCAATCTATAGATTCAATGCAATTTCTATCAAAATTCCAATAACATATTCCACAAAACTGGAACAAATACCTCAAAAATGTATATGGAACCATAAAAGGCCCTGCATAGAGACATCAATCCTGAGAAAGAAGAACAAAGTTGGAGCAATCACCCTACCTAATATCAAACTATACTCTAAGGCCATAGTAATCAAACACCCTTTTGCACTTTTGTGGAAATGCAGATTGGTGCAGCCACTGTGGAAAGCAGTATGGAGATACCTCAAAAAATTTTAAATGGATGTGTCTTTTGACCCAGCTGTCCCACTTCTGGGAATACATCCAAAGGAACCCAAAACACTAATTGCGAAGAACATAAGCACTCCTATGTTCATTACAGTATTATTTATCAATCACCTGGATATGGAAGCAGCCAAGGAGTCCATCAGTAAATGAATGGATAAAACAACAATGGCAGAGTAGAGAGAGAGAAGCCTTGTAACCTTGGACAGAGAGAAGAATCAGTTCGGCACAACCTGGCTGGTAAGGAAAGCAGAGGAGACGCAAGAGGTCTGGCTGGGCACCCTCAGGTGGAAGGGCCAGAGGGATATTTGAGCAGCCAGTTGGAACCTTCTGAGAAGAGCAGGATTTAAACCATAAGCAAGGATCCCCAGCCTACAACGCCATAGCCCAAAAAGTACAAAGATAACAGCCAGCTGCGAAAAGCAGCAGGATTACCCTCTGCCAGGCAGCTGGAGACTGAAAGAGCCATTTAATTGGCCAATGCATAAATTTTCATCTGCAGCCACTTACCCTGAGCTCCGGCAAAGGCAGGGGCAGAAAGGGCTTGAGACACCTGAGGAGAGGCTGCGGACGGAGGCTTTGTGGAGAGGTCTGAGAAAGTAGCTGCAGGGTTGCCAGTGCTGAGCCATCCCCCATGTGGCAGCAGCCATCTTGCTCCGGCAGACCACTCCCCTGAGCTGCAGCAGCCTGAGAGGAATCATCAGCCCTGCCCCCCAGGTGTGACTCTGCCTTAGCCCTGTGGTGCTTAAGCATGACTGCTCAGTGCAGAATGGCAGCCATAGTAGATCCCTGCAAGGTGGGGCAGAGTGGACTAGAGACCCATGGGAATGGAGACTTTAGGGAGAGAACTGAGAGAGTAGCCTCCAGGACCCTGGTGCTGAATAATCCCTCATAAGGCAGCAGCCATCAAGCTCACGCAGACCGCTCCCCTCGGAGCAGCAGCAGCCTGAGGGGAAACATTAGCCCTGACCCCAGGAGGGATTCTGCCCCACCCTATGGTGCTTAAGCCTGACTGCTGAGTGCAGAGTGGCTAGATTAACAACTGAAGGAGACAGCCACAGACAGTAGATCCTTGGAAGTCTCAAACAGACTGCCTAAGGTCAGACAGGGTCAACATCTGACCTCCCTAGAGGTGGATTGAGAAAGAAAAAACAGCGGTAAATACTAGAGGCTACCGAGATGAAATACACTGTAGTCTTCTCCATGATTTGCAATATTTTTTTACTTCACAGCTTTTTAACATTCATTTTTTGTCCATCAAGTTAGTGCATATTGTGACTAGATTTTATACTATAGTTTATTTCTCTCCTTTCCTATAATAGTCTTAATCTCTTTACAGCCTTATTAATACTGGTTCATTTGCTGTTGATAGTGGGATTGCAGGGGGAGTTAGTTCTGTTGTCGTGGGTTTGTTTTCTGGGCTTTGTGGTTTTGCTCAGGTAGACCAATAATGGGAAGACAAAGAAACAACTACCAATCTAAAGGAAAGGAGGAATCCCCAAAAAGACTACTAAATGAATTAGAGGCAAGTAAACTATCAGATACTGAGTTCAAAACAATGGTTATAAGGAAGCTCACTGAGCTCAATGAGTTCAGGGAGAATTACAAAAAACTACAGGGAAACTATGAGGAACTTGCTGCAAACTATATCAGCATGAAAAGGAACATAGAAACTGATGACAAAAACCAAGAGGAAATGAAGAATACAATTTCTGAATTGAAGAACACAGTAGAATGAATCAAAACGAGGCTTGATGAAGCAGAGGACTGAATCAGTGAGCTGGAGGACATGATAGGAAAAAAAATAGAAAGAGCAAATAAATGAAAAAAGGCTCAAAAAGAACAAAGAGGGGTTCAGGGAAATGCAGGACAACATGAAAGATAATAATATCCATATAATAGGAATACCAGAAGGAGAAGAAGAGGAGCAAGGGATAGAAAAATTGTTTGAAAGAGTAGTGATGCAAAACTTCCCTAATTTGAGGAGAGAAAAAGTCACACAAGTCCAGGAAGCACAGAGGATCCCAATCAGGAGGAACCCAAAGAGACCCACTCCAAGACACATCATAACTAAAATGGCAGATATCAAATGAGAGAATCTACAGGGCAGCAAGGGAGAAACAGGAAGCAACACACAAAGGAGCCCCGATAAGGCTAGTAGCTTACTTCTCCACAGAAACACTACAAACCAGGAGAGTATAGCAAGAAATACTCCAAGTAATGAAAAGCAATGGCCTGCAACCAAGACTACTCTACCCAGCAAGGTTCTCACTTAAAATGGAAGGTGAAATAAGGAGTTTCTCAGACAAAAAGAAGGCTAAAAGAATACACCTCAACCAAACCAGCATTGCAAGAAATGCTAAAGGGACTGCTTTAAGAAGAGGAAGAAAAAGAGAGAGGGAGAGAGGAACACAAGTACAAAGGGAAAAAATGGACAAGTACCTATCAATAGTAACTTTAAATGTAAATGGATTAAATGCACCAATTAAAAGACACAGAGGAGCTGAATGGATAAGACTACATGACCCGCACATATGCTGCCTAAAAGAGACCCAGCTCAGAACAAAACACCCACACAGACTGAAAGTAAAAGGTTGGAAAAAATATTCCAGTCAAATGGACCAAAAAAAAGCCAGAGTAGCAATACTTATATCAGACAAAATAAACTTCAAAACAAAGGCCATAAAAAGAGACACAGAAGGACACTTCATAATACTCAAGGAAAGAGTCCATCAAGAAGACATAAAAATTGTAAACATAAATGCACCCAACATAGGAGTACCCAAATATATAAGGAAAATCTTGGAGGACTTCGAGAAAGATATAGACAGCAACACATTTATAGTAGGAGATTTCAATACACCACTGTCAACAATAGATCATCCAACCAAATATCAACAAGGATATTGTGGAACTGAATGACACATTACATCAAAGTGACTTAACTGATATATATAGAATATTTCATCCCAAAGAAGCAAACTACACATTCTTTTCAAATGCACGTGGAACATTTTCAAAGATAGACCACATGATAGGACACAAAACAAGCCTCAACAAATTTAAGAAAATTCAAATCACATAAAGCATTTTCT